>OX377201.1:20525330-20565075 GCA_947396885.1 Heligmosomoides polygyrus polygyrus
TGGGACGAATCTTAAAAATTTCCGGCGACGTGGATAGCATGTCAGCAGGAGACAGTTTGTGAGTCTTTACAAGGCTGTAGAAAACTGGGCAGCAAGGGCTATCCAGCTTTAGTCTACTGATCAGCTTTCTATCTATGCCCGCAGATCTTCCAATAGTAATCCAAATACGATTCAGCCGCCTGCACCGCGAAAGAAATTCGCTCTCAGAGGTTCGGTTGTATAAGGATTCGTCTTGTAGGTGGAGTTCCGTTATTGCACGGTCGAGTGACTGAGGTATAACGACGAACTCCCCACCTTTATCGCTAACGGAGATACGTATAGTACCATTTGATCTCAGCTCGCGCAATTCCTTGAACCCCTCCCATTGGGCAACAGTTAGATTACTGTTTCGCTGTGTCGTATGACGGTTTAGAATTGCAAACACAGCGGATGACAAAATTCTGAACCTAACATCTGCCTCGGGTGTGGGTTGAGGTTCACTATAGAATGAGCGCGGAAACGGTACGCTTGGTAGGAGGCTCCGGTTTTCGTTTGAGGTGGTTTCGATCTGCACGCTACTCCTGTTTCTAATGCGTAGTAGATCTCGCAGCCTATGTAAAGCTCCCACAACCTTACGGAAAGTCAGAGCATTGATGTTACGTGCGGGTGAAAAAGATGGCCTGAGATTTAGCAAGCTATATGCGTTACTGGACAGCTGTGCGTCGCCAAGAACAGTGGCTCTCTGCGATTGTGCCTCATTTTGAGCGGGAACGTTGTCGTTATTTTGGTGGATCGTATGTGAGCTGCTCCCCCCTTCCTGGGAACTTTCACGAAGTGCACCTCTAAGTCTTTCGTATTTCGCACAAAGAATGGTTTTAGCCCTAATTCGGATAGAATCGCAAATCAGTTTTGACCCACCCTCAATCCTCCTCCAAAGACGGTCACTTAAGAAACGCCGGCATGCTTGTTCTTTTGACACACATTTCACCAACGTCGAGTATAATACATCTTTAAATGGTCAGGTATGTACTATTCACAAGTCAGAGGACTGGCTATGGGACAGCGGTTAGCTCCCGTACTTGCCATTTGCTTTATGAGCAAAGTAGAGGAGCCAGTGCTTGCGCGAGCACCAATAATGTACTGCAGGTATATAGATGACTGTTGCATTGTGACTTCAACACAGTCTGAAATGGACGAGTGTTTCCGATTATTGAATCAGCAATCCGCGTACATTAGGCTTACAAGGGAATCTCCAAAGAATGGCTGGCTACCATACCTTAATACACAGATAAAAGTTTCCAACGGCGTGTTTAGCGTAAAGTGGTACCGAAAGCCAAGTTCGAAGAACATCTTGATTCACGCCACCTCTGCGCATCCGTCAAGCATAAAGCGTAGCGTCGTCAGAAACATGTTTCATACCGCCTCGCAGGTATGTACAGGTGAAGAGGAGCGACAAGAGTCATTGCGAATGGCTTCGAATATAGCCATGGAAAATGGTAATGTATCGCCACGGTATCGACGCCGAGTTCCTGCTTCCCGCAGACAAGATGGACCACGAGATAACAGGATACCCTTATGTATACCTTTCATATCTGATAAAGTTACTGCTGCGATTTAAAAGAGCATAGTTCGAGCCCAGTTGCAGAATGATGTCGTTTTAGTCAACATACCAAACGACACTATTAAACGTTAACTGGTCAGGAATAGACTCTACGAAAACCAGTGCTTATCAGATAGTTGCGTTATATGTCCATACGGCAAGATCGGAGATTGTTCTCGAGAGGAAGCAGTCTATCAGATTGAGTGTCAGACATGTAACTGCACATATATAGGGGAAACAGGGAGAAAACTAGCCATTCGAGTTAAAGAACACCTGACTAGTAAACAACGTGGTAACATCAGAACACCTCTCGGAAAGCATAGAGCTGAGGAGCATCGCGGTAGCGACTTTGAGATTAGGTGCAACGTGTTGGCGGTAGAAACAGAAATATCGGCAAGGAAAACATTGGAGGCGTTCTGGATTTTTGCAAAAAACCCTGGCATGAACGACCGTCAGGAAGGCCCGTCAATTACGAATGACTTTCTGCCTTATGTGCCAAAATGCGAGCTGTAGAATGGAAAGGGCGCATGTGCATGTCGTTATCCGTTCTATCCGTCGCTGCACAGTAAGTCTCATTCGCCCGGTCGTACTAACAGAGAGCTGCGGCTCCTTCGGTGGATCTATCCCTCTTTGAGTGGGCTTTCATGGGTGGTTTCTCTAAGGAAGCGGAACCGCTAGAGTGGGGCTAGCGCTTGGTGGGGTAAATCGCATATCTAATGTTTGCACCACGTTCAGGCCTCTGAGGAAGACGGAAGCGTCGAAACGTTAGGCCTGTCAATAAAGGTCCACCATAACAAGCTCGAACGGCACAAAGTAAAACACTAACAACTATCTACAATGCCGAGGTTTTATGACGAGAGAAGCTGGAGACTTATATTTTTATATTTTTTAGTTCTTCCACATGCAGTTTCTCCATTACAGTGCGCAAACCATTTGCATCAGCCATCTGGAACAAAAGAACATCCAGGCACGAAAAATTGGTATCTGAAAGGGTAAGAGTAGGGCAACAGTACCACATAAAAGTTTGGGTTTAGCGAAGCGCATCATCCCTTATTATGAGCTTGAAACAAAAGAATCCATGAACTTTTGACGCACCCTGTACGTTGGATCCTATCGAAAATTTTCCGATAATTGGATGATTCGGATAATGCTAATTTGGCGGACTTCGCACTTTTGGATAATCCCGATAACGGCAATTTCGCGGTCCCGGATTTTTGAAAGGTTCGGATACGAGCAATTTCGCTTGCCTCGGATTTGCAATGATTTCCGTGATATCCGAATCGGGTATTCGAAAATGATTTATTCGGATCCAATGTCTGAGTAGTTTACCCTAATGAGAGACCGACAGGTCCACATTTTTGTGCTTTATTTTAAGGATAGTTGATATAAGAATAACGACCCATTTAAGAAGTATACTCCCATTCAAGAAAAAGCTTGCTTGTGTGCCACTGCAATACGCCGGAAAAGCGAGTGCTGGTGGAAACGCGAATAGGAGAAAAGGCGGCAAATGAATGTGCAAAATGCCGGTCTGAACTTTTGTTAAAGTATCCGGTGACGTTGTCTGAAGTTCTTCTACTAAGGAGAGGTCATGAGACTACCAAATGTATGTGAAGTACTAAATAAGTGCACGTCACCGCTTTATTATAGTCGAGAAAGAAACTGGACGGATGATAACGAAGGAAGGCGGAAACGGATGGAATCTGGCGCGAGCATATGCTCTAAGCCATTAAATAGTAACGAAGGGCATTCTGCGTGAAACGTTCTCAAAACACTTTCCATCTGCGCAGTTCTCCGCAGCTGAAATATTCACTATTTCCATCGCACATATGTCTACCGTTCGGATTCTCAAATGCCCAGACACATTAGAAATGCCACCCAATTCCCATTATAAAAACAACCCCATTTTCAGATTTTTAATGCACAGACACGTTAGAAATTCTACACCATTCCTGTGAAGAAAACAAACATTGCTGAACGATAATGCGTTCATGGTAAAAGGTGTATTTTTCTCCGTCTTGATGAAGAAAATCATGGAAAGCCATTTACCAGCGCCTTGCAATACCAAGCAAAACAAGGGGCTTCTTAACTACTTTGTCAGATGCACCGTATACTTCTTACCATCGGTCGAAAATTTATTCGGGAGTGCCGTATCTTTTTGAAAGGCCACACGTTCTTAAATATAATCCTTCTTACGATCCACGAACCACGAGTTGGGCGTATCAAAATCGTCCATCAAACTGGGAGCCATTTTTTGGAGAAGGTACCGATCTTAAAATTTTTCAAATAAAAATGTCCCATTAAATTTGTTTTTCACTGTTTCGATTTTTCATGCTTGCAGTTGCGAGAAAGCTGCAAGATCTTAATCTACCCATTATGTACTTGATTCATGCAAGCAAGGATGCAAGCAAGAGAAAGCTCCTTTTCCGACTACGGTACCACGTGCCCATAAAGGTGATACATGTTTTTAATTGCTTCAATAATTGTTCTTATTAATTGCACAAACTATAAGTATGGTTTTGCTCTGACCAAAACTCTTGCGTCGTATGGTATTTGTACATGCACCCTATTTATTTATTTATTTGCACTACATAGTGCGTCATGATAAGCAATTAGTCAAAGTGGATGCGGTGTAAACAAAGCAACAGTGATAAAAAATGAGATCAAAAACAAACAACCAAACTTCTCAAAAGCTCAACCTAGCGTTTTAGGTTGATAGGACAACATTTAGCTAACAGCAACTAACAGAGGTAAACGATACAAATAAATTAAAAGGGAAACAAGGGTTTATAAGCAAGGGTTGATGGGTTGTGTAATTCAATGGGAAACGAGCAGTGGCCTGCAAGTCGCGAGAGAGAACGGCTCTGAAAACCATCTTAGTAATAGGTCCTACGCTCTCATAGAAGCTCGCATGAGACCGCTAGGGCGGCAGAAAACGTGGGAAAGCGAGAAGGTTGCAAAGGCATCAAGATTTACAAAAACAAGATCAACAAAGGAAAGAATTGGGGAGATGGAGTGAACATCAATGCAAAAGTCAGATAGCATTCGGAGAATTAATTAAGCATCACTGCAGAAGTCCGACTACTGACTTAGAGTAAAGTTGTAGTCTAAACACTAAGCGAGCAAATTTATAACTCATCAGCAAGTGCAAAAAAATACTACGAAAGAAAAGCCTGCCAAAAAGGAGAGCAGTGATGCATATGTTCAGGAAATGTCCTTCAGATACAGCGTTGAGAGTAGGTTTATTTTCCTCAAGCTACTACGAGAAACATTGGCAATTGGAGAGCCCAGTAAAGTTGCAGGCAACGTTTGCAGTCAGCCACCACTGTAGAAAAGCGAATTAAGAACATTATTACGATATTTTTTCACCTTAAGGTAGGAAAAACTGTAGTGGTTACTGTGACCCAACGTTGGCAAGAAAATCCAATAATCGCTAGCTTTAGGTCTTGATTCGCCTATAGTACTTTAAAGCAGAAAACTAGGTTGCTAAATAAGCGTCTATAAAAAAGGCTCTTGAGATTTCATTCCATTTCATTTCATTTATTGCACTAGTTGTGCTCCTTAAATAAATAAACAACAGTAGACAGAAACAAAAACAGTGCTGCATGTGCATGCTGCAGTCTGAGTGTTTTTCGAACCTTTGATCATAAATATTTAGGAATCGTTTATAAGATTTGGGATTGTAGCAAACTCATAATCAGTAATTGGAGAGAGAGGAAATGAATATAACGGCAGCAGCAAAAAAAAAGAGAAGAGAAAAAGAGCTTTGCGTGTTAATGCTTCTGTGCCGTTGCCATCACCATTACACCATCAATAAGCTCAAACGATGTGAGAGAGCGAGGAGAATGTATGAAATGTTGAGAATGTGAAGGCAAGACAATGAGTAATGTTACGAGCTGAGAAATTTAATGACGATTCGAAAAGCACTCATATAATTTACAGCAACAATAAATAATACTACTCTTAAATATATTATCTTTAATGCAAGTTATCTTGATCTGCCGATGTCTTCTCGGAATTTACGAATGTGAATGTTGCTGATTTAAAAAAAACAGGAAGCGAGTTAGCAGATCAGGGCAGAATTTGCCGATGCGGAATCCATGGGAGAAAGATCCACCGGTTCACTAGAAAACAGTATGCTAAAAGCAATTCTCATCGAAATTGAGATTAAAAAGTCTAAGACTTTTCTCGTAATTAGGAATCAATCGTCTATCATTTGGAGTATGTACTCATGTATAGAATTTTTGTGAATGTCTTTTGCTCTTTTTCAATTTTGGGTGGAGACTTCTTGGTAAAAATGACTTCAAACATGAGAACAGTTCTCTTGAATAGAAACGACATAGTATTATATGAAGTGATTAGTATAGAGCGGTCATCACACTGTTTCTGCAAATCAAAAAAGTGTGGCAGAAGCCTTTGCACAATAGCATCAATGTGATCTTCAAATGTTATCCGAGGACCCAGAAAAACTCCAAATCCCAATTCTCGGATATGAGGGTTATAGCACACAGTTTTTAGTTCTTGAAACTCTATTCGTTGTCGTCCGTACATGGAAAACTGATGTTTTTTAAGGATTCAGAGGTAGCTCCCAAGCGTTGTCCCATGCCATCATGTTGATGATGGACTGAGTTAAAGCTTGATAGACTTGAGCCACATTACCATCATTGTAAGCCTCGTAGCTCTTTACATCGTTAGTATTCGCTTGCGCATTCACATAAGGATCAGTAATTAAACAAGCAGGAAGGCCGCAAGTATATACAAGGAACAAAATCGGAGATTATACACCATCCTGAGGCACTCTACTGGTTTCTGGGCAACAAGCTAGCCCACTACCGGCGTTAGTACTGAGAAGTGGAAGATCTGGATACCCTGAAGAAACAACCTCGATCTCAGCTGTTACCGCAACAGCCGACGCTTTCTTCGACTAACACGTGCCCCACATGACAGCAAGTGATATCTATGGTGTATGCTCTTACAAATAGAACGGTGGAAGGCAAGTGGTATTTTTATGTATTTCGGAGGAAATATTTTGGAAGTACAGATGATAGAGCTGCAGGAAAGGAAGCTTCAATGTCTAGCTTTAGTGAGTGTTAGAATAATTTTTTTGTTCAAGGAAAATTTGGTATAACTTTCTTTGAAATATTTATAGCTTAACTGCTTTGAATAAATGTAATAAATGTATAAAATATTCATTTGAAAGCATTAATGGGCTAAATGTTGTTTTGAAACGCATTTGGTGGACTGGAATAAGAGGTCCTGCCATGCAGTCGAAAAGCTCTCGCGATTTTTATTTTGATAGATGGTTAAATGGTGCGTACGTGGATCATCAAAATAAGGGTGTGTGTTTTTTACAAATGTATTTGTTGCATCGTTTACAGGTGCGAATCTTTTATGAACAGAGAATTTTGCTCTAAATCGAATATAAATCGCGTCTTCGACAAGGCACAGTCTCTTCTTTTCGTATTTAAAAATGAACGCCCTTTAAAACAAGCTTTAAACCGGATGCGGATTGTGACTTAAAGACGTTAACTGCCATATCGAGGTTATAATATTAATATTAGCATACAAATTTTTTCATCTTGATGCCCCGGATGGTAGTCCAATGGCGCATGATCCGGCGAATACGGTGGATGGGCCACCGGATAACAGCCAAGTTCGGATGGCTTCTCACAAGTTGTCGATGCAACATGTGGGCACGCGTAGTCGTTCAACAGGTGGACATTTGATCGCTTTCTCCTTTTTTCCGCATTGCATGGTTAATTTCTCAAGCAGGTTAACGTATATGGAAGTGGTGACCGTCTAGCCAGCGGCCAGCAGCTCACGGTAGATCGGCCCTTTCGCATCCCACCAAACGCAGAGTAAATGTTTGAGTTGGTGTGGGTCTGGCTTCGGCTGGACTGTTGGTTCTGCCTCGCGTGGGACCCGGACGGCATGACGTGTGCTGTGATCGTAAACTATCCAGCTCTCATCTCCAGTCACTAGGTCCTCCAGAAATTTCTTACCATACGGCTGCGCGAGGAGCGACTAGCGTATGCTCATTTGCACCTGCTAATGTGTCTCGGTCAGCCTACGAGGATCCACCTTGTCAAAACTTTACGAGGTCGTGGAGATGCAGTTCGATAGTGAAACGGATGCAGCTGAGGGTTATTGCCAGGTCCCGCGTAGTTGCCTCTGGATTGGAATTGATAGCGAGCTGCAATCCATGATCACCGATAGCAGAGGGTCACTGCGCTCTCCGTCTTCAAGGTCCATATCTCCTGAATCAAAGTGAGTTAACCAGCGGTGCACCGTGGTGCAGCTTAAAGTCCCTTCTCAAAAAGCGAAGGTGATATTAGAGACCGCTGCGCTTGCATTGCCTTGGCACTACTCGAAAATAAGGCCACTCGAAGCTGTTTTTGTATACTCATGATCGACATATCACCAAAATGACGTACACGGGCCCATATATACCCAGACAGCAATCTTCACCGACCCAGGATTTTTGAGCATTTTTCCGAGAAATTCTAAGTTTCAAAAATTTTATTTCAAGATTTTTCGGCAAGCCTAATATTAATGCAGGTCTTTATCGTATCATTCCAATCGCTGTGAGATCTATTTACCTGGGTGTTTCGATCAGAAAATGTTAACTTTTTTTTTGCGAATGCTGCTATCATCGCTATAAGAACGAAGGGATTCTTGTACGCTTTCATTCCTACGCATTTGTTCAACTGATTTTGCACTTTCTGCTTATATAAGTTTGTTCGCTCCCAGTTCTTTCATAAGACATTTTTCCTAATTTTTTTTTACTGTTCACCTTGTTACTCTGGGATACATTCCAAGCTTCTTGTGTCTCCAATGCAGCTGTGGATGCAAGTTGCTGAAGTGAACTGACTACTAAGTTGGTATACGGAGCCGTTCTTCCCCAGGCGACGTGGTGTTGGCGGGCCACTGCCCTCCCGCACCAGGGTTGTGCGTTTAACGATTAACGATTTACCGACTAACTGAATCTACCGACATTTTTCGTTAAAAGCTTTTAACGAAATTTAACGACGAAAATTTCCGTTAAATTGCATTAACGACATTTTACGCGCCATTTTTGAAACTTTACTTCTTTTCGATGAGCTTTGCGATAACGAGAAATCTCTCTGCTTGAATCAGGAAATATAAGCTCTTGATATCGTCCTCATATTTCGGGAATTGTTGGCATTTTTTCCTGCTCTTTGAACAATTCATCTGAGCGCGCCTCCACATTTCAATGCAGTTGTTTCGCATTTTTGAACTTTCTGAGCCGTTTTTCGCGCTTGTTTGTTACACAATAATTCTTCATACTTCCAAAGCAGTCCGTTTTTTACCGTTTTTTGAGATTTAATTTAATCAATGGGCTTGAAAAGGTATAGAAGAATCGGAGAAAGCTACTAAGCACAAACAGTGCGACAAAATAAGTGCAAAAAACGAAACAAGGGAAGAAAGGGCTCTATCCCTCTTCCCAGGAAGTCTTCCGGAACGTTGGATGGGTTCTTCGTACAGGTCAGGCAATCATTGTAGGAGTACGTTAAGGCAGCGTTGTCCCCGCCCTGGCTTAAGCCTGAGGTTCGGGAATCGAAGATGGGAAGGGGGGGGGGGGGGAGGGGAAGGGTCGTACTCTTTCGATATTGGAAAGGGAATTCCCTCGTATTTTTCACGTCTTTAGGTAACATCTGTAATTCTTAATAAGCCGTTTTTCTCAGGAGTGTCTACGACAGCGTGGAATCTCACCCTCGCTCTCTAATGTTATGAAATAGGGTATTAAAAAAGGGATCTACCCTAGTCCGGGGGCCACATAACTAAAAAGTAGTATATGTAACAAATCCACTCAAGACTTACCTAGTGGCTCCAACAGAGCAACATAAGAACCTAAAGAAGAAAAAGTCACAAGGAAAAAAAGCGAAAAATTACATTTGTTGCGGTTGTAAGCCGGCGAAGTTGTGTACCCTCCTCACGATGTTGGATCCTGGCTAAACATGCCAGGCAGCGGTCAGTACGCGGCATGCGGCTTCATGCGCCCTCCCCACCATGTCAGATCCTGGTTATAACATGTCAGCCCGCGGTCACCACGCTGCATGCCTCCATTACATCGCTCTTTGCCCTTCGCCGAGACGGTTGTAAACCGCGGCGATATTTAATATTTTGTTTGTTCGTTTCCTTTAGGTTCCAACTCGTTCTCCAGGAGCCGCTCGGTAGGTCTCAATTCATTTTGTTACCTACTTCTTTAGTTATGTGCCCCCGGACTAGGATAGATCCTAAAAAAGTTTTAAATGGTGATCGTACTACGTGTTGAAAATAAAGATTTTCTGCTGGCAGATTTGGGGTCAGTGACAGGTTTCCATTTTTTTAAAGATTTTTCTAGGGATTTATGGACACGACAGTTTTCTGCCTGAACGAGAGATATCTACGTTCAAAGTTGCACTCTATAAAATATAAAGTGTCATTACCAAGAAAACCTAAGTGCTTTCTTTACAAAACTTTTTGAAGCGCTCTTTGAATCGATGACGGGATAGCAACCTCAGGATGGACTTGTAACGGAATTAATTTTTCACTTCTGCAAGAAACATCATCAGAAAGTGAAGTTGTACCCAATCAGATGTTAAGCCACAGTTTGACACACGTTATGAAACCTTGTTTTTCTGAAACAATCTTCTACATCAATAAACGTCCCGATTTGTATCATTTGCCAAAAAATATTGACACCACTAATCCCATGGAAGGTGCCATTTTTACAATCTGCTTTCTGAAGCGTAGAATCCACACTTTCTATAGTTTGCGAAGCTCTGTGAAATTTTCAGAGACCCCAAAAATATGGTAGGTTATGAGCGGCCTCTGCGTTTTCGGATATCAACAATCCCAACTGAAGGACGGTCTTCTCGCGGAAAAAATTCTAACTTTTGAAGAAGGAAAGAATGTGGGGGGGGGGGGGGGGGGAGGGACCTCGCCTAAGTGACCTAGTGTGGCTGCTTTCATTGCTTCGCTCTTACTGAATTTCGTGCCGTACATGTCAAGGATTTTGTTTAAGATTCTCGTCTTCTTCGTGGGCTCTTTCGGCAGTTTTCTTTTCTTTTTTACTCTTCATCATTTATTTTACATATATATATATATATATATATATATACGATGTACTTCCAAAAACTGGTGCTTACAGGGTGCGTAAAAAGTATTGACGCAGTAAATGGCGGTTGTGGAAATAGTATTGCGCAGTAAGTTTTAAAATATTCATTTGAGAAATATGGAAAATGATCTTGCAAACACGACAGAATAAGTCGTAATTGACATCGGCTCCCTTACTGTGAATACAGGAGCGAAAACGACGGAGAAATTCATTAGCACGCGCCGCAGGTACTCGCTTGGATTTCGTCCCGTGCTTTGAACAGGGTAGCCTTCTGCAACTGGTCACTTCTGTTGAAAGTAGCCCAGACCTCATTCTCCAAAATCGCCTAAAAAGAGCAATCCAGCGGATTCACGTTCAAGCTGCGCTCGTCTGAGAAGCTGTCCACACCTGCGCGCGTTATCTGTTTGCCGTTATCGGACAGAGGGTGATAATTTTGGATTCGGACGTTATCGTGCTTGTACATCTTGTAGTCATCATATGTTATGACAGAGCCGTGGCTGACGTTTGGGTTGCTGACCTCTTTCCTCACCAACCGTTTCGAACAGCGCCAAATTTCCTTGTTAAGGAAGTATTCAACTGTCTGGGTAACAAACAAAAAAAGGGCCACCGTAACGATGACGATCAGTTTTCTTCAGTTTTTTCGTGAGTGTTTTTTGAGCACAATACAGACAACAAAAATAACACATAAAAACCTAGAGGGGTAGAAACAGAAAGCTGGAGCTGAAACAAAAAGTAGGTGCGTCAATACTTTTTATGCACCCTGTATTATGAAGTCTATTGCACGAAGATTTTTTTAAAGTTCTACGAAAATGGTATATCTTTGAAGGCGCAGTTCTAGCTGGAAATTCATTTTATGCCTTTAGGTTTTTTCGAAATTCCGAACTTATTGTAATACCGTTCATCAGTCCAAAATGTGCTGTTCAAAAATGGAAAGTAACTGAGAAACCTGAAACACATTCGAACTTCAAACAAATGTGCTGCACAGTATGGTTCCAGGCGTTTCAAGAAGTAGAACGAAGTGATCAGTTGCTGAGAAGTTGTACGAGAATGACAGACAGTGGCGAATTCGATTTGGACGAACTAGGAAGTGTAAAGAGAAGACGAACCACTGTTAAAATAGGACGAGAAACACCCTTTAGAACACTCGTGTTTCTTAGGCATTTCCTTTACAGACTACAGAATAGAAGAGCTTAACAATTGAAATCTACCCTACTTGGGTGGCAAAGACAAAAATCCTCGAGGCAGTTTAATACGTATTGCCTTTGCTTTGTCAACGAGGTTTTTATGTGAAATATTTATTTATGGCCTGACATTTCGACTCCGACCCAATTGAAACGTCAGGCAATAAATAAATATTCCACCTAAAAACCTCGTTGGGGAAGCAAAGGCAGTACGTATCAAACGACAATGCCGAGGTTTCAAGATGAGAGAACGTGGAATCTACTCATGGCAGTGAATTTCGATTCGATTAAAATTTGATCAACGGTCTTTAATTGTTTATTTTATTTTGCAGCAGGAACAGGACCTTGTGGGTCAAGAGGAACCATTCTGTGAAACAGACCGATATATGAACTTCGGAACTATAACACCTTGCAGTAACGAACTGTATCTAGGAATTCGTTGTGGTCACTGCTTCACCTCAATTTTTTATTAAAACATTCTGCGAAACAATTGTGGAAGTTCAGAAAATGCTGGGCTGTTTTTGAGGAATGCCTAGCGTGCGCGAATTCTGTTAAAGGTTTCGTCAGACAAATGAAAACGCTCAGGAACGTTCAGCCCTACGATTGGCATAGCACTTTGGATCTTCCTAGGAGCTCGACGACTTTCCAAAAGCTAAAGAAAAGATCTGGCTTTTTACACGCTTAAATGTAGCCAAACTGACTGCAGTTGGAAAATTTTTATTTAACGAATTTACCGAACTTAAAGCAAAATTTTTCGTTAAAAAATAATCGTTGGAAATTTACCGAAAAATCTAACGCATACGCTTGATTCGCACCTGCTACTGCTAGCGATAGTTGCAGGCTTCTTCAATTTCATTTCTCCTTTTTGGTGAAATTTCTAATCTCACCGAAAATCAGTTATTATGACTGTGTTTCTTATTATTTGCTGAATTTATTTCGAGTTTTCTTTTTCTACGCGATTTTTTCGCCTAATTTGCTGTGTCCGTAGATAGACTATTTCATTCTCACTATCTTGTACAAATAAATAAACAAACAAACAATTAAATAAGCTGAAGTAGCTAGTTAACATATGTACCTATATCTTTGACTTCCATATTTTTTAAATAGACTATAGTGCTCTACTGCGGGCGTAAAAATGAGAGTTTCACGTTTATTTTAAGGGTGTACTTTTTTCTTTTTTTTTGGGAGAAACTTTGAGCTCTGATTTTTGCTGCCATAATAGAAAATGACCGTTTAATTGGAAAACTTACTAAGCAGATGTTGCTACAGTATTTAGCTTGTAGAAGTATAATTGTCCAAGTAAGTCGAGAAAAATAACATCTGTTGCTGAATTAGTCATTAGTTCTCTCTTTAAATATTGAAGCCTTTATTACTGTTAAGCCCTTTCCGGACAACATAGACTAATATTTTTCATATTTCTGAGCTTTCTCCATTAGCCACGTATCACCTGCATCATTGTAAAAGTGCAATAAAAAATAAAGAGTAGTGCAGTGGCGAGTAGCAGATGATCTGCAGAGGAAGGCGTAGAATTATTCACTGAACGGTGCTGTGAATTCTATCAACTGAACAAAACCACAAGACACACACTTTTCAAAGCAAGCTAGATGCCTCCGAAAGTAAACTGAACATTTTTCCAATCGAAACCTGGGTTTTCCAGACTAAACTAGGCGCTCTCTAAGAAATTCGAAATGAATTTTTGTATTGGGAAAAGTGAGTGTGATTTTCTTCAAACATTCACAACTTATCTGCTTCAGTAAAGTGAATGCAGTGTTTGATGCTTGAAATTTCAATGAAAAACAATATGTAGTTAGAGCTCATTTTAAAGCGCAGGAAAACAATCTTTTGGTTTGTAAAAGAATGCATCTGTCTAGATCGGTGTGTGAATGGTGCTTACTTGAAGCCGCGAAGATACAGATGTTACAGATATATGGTTTGTTACAGATATTTATGTCACCTGACGTTCAGTTTTCTAATGGCCGCCAAACGTCTGGTTGAGAGCTTCACCCTCAGGCCCCAAGAAGAGAACACCTCGACCGTCTTCCTTCTTCTTTAGGCCTTCTTGCTTCCATTACAGTAAAAATATAGCTTTACTGTATACAACATTTTAAATATTAGGTTGGCAACTAATTTCGTGGACTCTCAAGAATCTTCAGCAAAAGTATTTATTAACAAATAACTAATGACAATCTTTAATTAAAATAAGATTCCTCAGAACGCAGAAGCGCTTCCCATATATCAGGTAGCTGGTCTATCCCATGGCCATAGAATTATTGTGCTTTTAAGGGCAAGAATCTTTGGAGGCGTACTTTGACCCGCTCCACATTAATAAATCGTTTTCCAACCAATAAGTACTGCACGAACTAAAGATGTGGTAATCACTCGGCTCAAGGTCTGGGCTGGAAGGTGGATGAGTTTGACGCTCCCAGTCAAGGTCTTCTATTTTTGAGGCGTCCGGTTCGCTACGTTCCCTCCGTTTGGTGGTGTCAAGAAGGTATTAACTTCTGGGAGCTCGTCAAGAACGGTTCCGGCATTAATGCTGTAATCTACTCTTCTCAACCTGGCCGCGCGCAGGCTGAACTCCGCTGGAATCGGTTCAGACAGATTTTCAGGAGCGGAATTATCTATCAGCAAGATAACGCCAGATCACACGTCACGAATCGGAAGCTTCAAAAAATCGAAGACCTTGGCTGGGAGCGTCTAACTCACCCACCTTACAGCACAGGATGTGCGCCAGATGACTAGCACCTTCATAGCTCGCTGCAGCACTTCTTGGTTGGAGAACGACTTATTAAAGTGGACCATGTCAAAATTCACCTCCAAGGATTCTTGGCTTTAAAAGCACAAGAATTCTACAGCTGTGGGATGGGCCAGGTAGCTGATAAATGGGAAGGAGTCCCGCGTTCCAACAAATTTTACATTGATTGAAAACTATTATTTGTTATTTGTTTATGAACACTTTTGTTGAAGGCGCTTGAGAGTCCACGAAATTAGTTGCCAACCTAATACATTGAAATTGAAAGTTCATGTGAGAGCTTAAGAAAATGGAAGTTTTCTGACTTATGGGCGGTGTGGATTGCGCCATGCGCTCCTCTTATATTTTGCATTTTACACTCGATTGATTGTGTTTCGCTTGAATGCCTGCCAAAATTTCTTCACAAAGTGGCCGTTTTGATTGATTTAAGCTTTTTTAAAGTTTGTATCTTAAAAACACACTACGGATTGCAAAAAATGCAGGTACTATTTGAAAGATCCTAACATTGCTGCTGGTGAAGCTTGAAGATGTTTGAGGCTAATATAAAAGCGCAGGGTAGGGAGATTTTTGTGGTGTGTAAATAGTCAAGATTGCGCCATGTCACCGCCTAAAAGCTTGCATTTCAGACTCGATTGATTGTGCATGGGCTGAATGCTTGTCACAATCGTGTTACTACCTTTCCTGTGCTTCTTTCAACGTTGAGAACCTGACAGTGATGTAAAAGTCACGCGGCAATTTTCTTACGCTTCCATACGAGCCCTCAACTTTTTCGGTACCTTTACTGTGAGCAAAGTTATCGCCTTTCAAACAGGGTATACATTTTTTGAGACCACCTGTACATGGTGAAATATGGTAGGGAAGATTATTCAAAACTGTTTCTATGGAGCCTACCCCTGTTTATTGTAGAAGTGATCGTACCGTTCTCCATGTGGCGAGAAGAAGAGGATCGTGAAAGTTCCAAAGACAACGCTGGCGCCCGCTTTACAACTCCATGACCAACGGACCGACAGGTGATACAGGTGATAATGAACAAGTTCGTTCGGTTGTTACCGTTAAGTGTTGTTTTTGAACAGCATCAATATTCGTTTGGTGATCACTCTCCAGTGAAGCTATTTCAAACCAAGCATTTGAAGTGCTGTGGAAACCAGTGCCTTTACCAACCTTCACCAGTAAAGCACTGAACAGCTGAGGAAGTCAACCAATTTTTTACTCGCAGTTTCCAAAACAATACCCTCTTCGATTATGAGCCCTAAGCATAGGAGTACGGCATAAAGAAAAGGTGGAATATCACGCCTTTTGTGTTTCTAGGAATAAAGCAGACACTTTGCTTTTTTAAGCATGCTTTGCATTGAAGGCTACTTCTTGAGTAGTTCGCTGTAGTGACTCTAGCGAGCGTCTCTTGCCTCAAGATACACAATGCTTTCAAACACATATTTTAGACCCCGAACCAAGAGGGAAGACGCATTCTAGGAATCCCGCGCTACGTCCAGCTGTTGGGGGGAGGATCTGCTTACGAATTTGGACTGGTGAAGAACTCAAGCCGTTCGTTTCCGTTTGCTCTGCTCTGCCGCTAGGTCGTTAGTGGACGTTCAGTGCTTCATCGCGGTTCGACACAACGAAGTGATAAACTCCCACATCGATTCATCAGATCGCGCTCGATCGCGCACATCGCGTCATGCCGCGTGAAGAGCTTTATCTGCGTTTGTTCCCTTAGTTTTCGAAGTTAAGGCGTTCTTCGAAGTGCCGTTCCTGGAGCAAGAAGCAACTGCTGCGCAGTAGACATTGGATCCGACACCGATTTTCCGGATAATCGGATGATTCGGATAGGCCATTTTTTCAAACCCCGGATCTTCTGATGATTCAGATGAGGGCAATTTCGAAAACCCCGGATCTTCGGATGATTCAGATGAGGGCAATTTTAGAAACCCCGGATCTTCGGATGATTCAGATAACGCCATTTTCAGTCGAGCCGGATTTCGGATATCCGATTCGGATACAACCGGATAAGTGATATAATAGGGGCACGCAACCTCTTAAAAACGGAACACATCAGCAACTCCGCGTTTATTTCCTTGACCAATTGAAGTCACTAGCGCGCAAAGCAGCTTGGAGCGCCTCATCTTGAATTAAATGTCTCAATAGTGAGTTGGTAATGTCTTGTAAAGGACAATAATGAAACGATTCCGAAACGCCCCGCAAGACATTTCTCTGAAAAGGGAAGGGTCTGAAGCGTATGTCTGAACGAAGAGAGCGAGTCATCCCACCATATATAGGAATAATCGCCACTCCTCAATTAGTATAAAAATGTGTTTCTTTTTTGCCAAATCGATAAGCCCGAGGAGTAGAGGATCCTTGAAGTTACAGTGGAATCGGCGCCTCACGAGTTCGGGAGTCTTGTACGCCCGCAATGCCGCCGGCGGGAAGCGGCTCGTAGCGCAGTGGATAGCGACGTTGCTCCATGAGAGCGAGGTAGAAGGTTCGACTTTTCTGCGCTGCTGCATCTTTGCATTTCAACTTATTGTTTGATTTGAGGTGTTCTGACATCTGCACCATTTTAGATGTTTGCTGTGCAGTGTTTCCAGATGTATGCCGTGAGAGCAGCTTTGTTGCCACTTGTTCATTACTGACCGGTTTTTTAACCAAAACTCAATTGGAAAGCTGTTCAACATAACGATGTATGAACGTTTGACATCAGTGATACACAGACACAAAGTTCCTGGAACATAAGCACTGGTCACAATACGAGCAGCGCATAAAGGCTGCTGGCTCCTCACAGTTTGCTTCCATATATGGACAAATGAGATCGGCTCCATAGGCGAAATCCAATTGAAGACGTTCCCTTTCCTCTGAAACAAGAGTTCCAGCCGAAAACGTTATCATATGCCCACTGCTTGCCAGCCTTTCCACGTCTATCAGTTCATTTAGCGGATCCCAACCTTCTCCTGGTTTTCCACCACTTTCAGCCTTTCGTCTTCGTTAACTTCAAGTTGACGTGCTTCGAAGTCCTTGGGTATGCTAGCCATCCGTTCGGTCAGGTTGGTGTCATTCCCATGAAGGCTGCTTATCTAAAGGTGGATCACACTTCAGCGTGAGCAAGTGAATCACCACTCGAGTATAGGCGACTTTGTTGGTGTTAGGTTTTAGAGAACCTCCAGCACACCTCTGATTTGCAGATGACAGGCAAAGATGAGAGAACGAGTGTATTGATGCCGTTTAGGTCAATTTCCGGGATCCACAGACTTTTTCGTTTTAACCACATGTGACGTCACATCATGGTCTCCTTTGAAAATCCGAGCAGGATGTTTTACCCGATGTCATTGGCCGATGTATGGCAACAGACTGAGAGGAGCCTGCAGCATTTATACCCTGCCCATTGTGTCCAGTGCTGCTTTATGCACGTTGTACCTGTGTATCACTGGTGTTGAATATTTATGCATCATCCTGTTGAGTACCACAGCATGCAGCTGGAAAGTGAGCAGAACACATCTGAAAATGGTATAGACGTCAGAATTCCTCAAATCTCAACCAATCATTTAAAAATCATTTAAAATTCAATTAAAATTAATAATAAAAACAATCAATTAAAATCAATTAAAAAGCAGGAATGCAGCAGCGCATGAGGATCGAACCTCCGACCTTCCTCCCATGAAGCATCCTCACTACCCATTGCGCTCCGAGCTGCTTGCCGGCAGAGGCATCGCGGTCGTACAAGAACCCAAAATCGTGATGCGCCGTTCAATTGTGACTTCAAGAACCCCCACTCCTTGGGTTTCACGACTTAGCAAAAATGAAACACATTTTATGCTAATTGAGGGGTGGCGATTATTCCTATTTAATAGGATGACTCCCTCTCCCCGTTCAGATATACGCTATCAGACCCTTCCCTTGTGAGAGAATACCCGCCAAATGATTGTAAATCTGCCCGAAAAAGTCAGGTTATCAATGGCGCAGAGTTTGCCAGCAAGGCGCGCTAACCTCCTATTATCCGATTTTTATCCGATTTTACCCGAATCATTGCGTTTTTCAAAACCCCGGATCTTCGGATGATTCAGATGAGAGCAATTTTGAAAACTCCGGATCTTCGGGTGATTCACATAAGGGCAATTTTAGGAACCCCGGATCTTCGGATGATTCAGATGAGGGCAATTTTCGACCGAGCCGGATTTCGGATAATCCGAAACCGGATAAATCCGGCCGGATATCCGAAAATGCATGATTCGGATCCCATGTCTACTGCGCAGCAATAGACATAAATGAGCATGTTCTATCTCCATGTTGATTTCGTCTCGTTTATGTTGTATATACAAATAGTAATGAGTGAGGACAGGTGGAACATTGACGCATAAAACCTTGAAATGACTGGCTTGCCAGACCAAAGGTTGTAGGAGCAGGATTAATCCTCGACAGTGGTATATCACCCAATGTCGAAATTTATTATATACTATGTAAAACTGTATGAAATATGAAAGGTACAGCAAATATAAACACAATTATTATATACAATGTGTACAACCTTGGGAGCATGAAAGATTGAGCAAATGTGTGCACAACTATGACATACAATATGTACAATGGTACGAAACACGGAAAGTGGATTAAATATGTACACAATTTGGAACCGACCTAATATCAGAAGGTTCTTCGAAGTTTCTTGTTTTCTTACATAAACATATACATACGTATACACCGGCACGAAATATGGGAAAATGTACAGCAGTATGCAATAATATGGATTTCAGGGCCCTAAACTCTCTCGCTCTCCCTGCGTTTCTCCTCTAGAATACCAACAAAAATGAAAACCAAAAGTACAACTTGCTTGAGAAAAACCTGGATATTTTTCGGTAGTAGTGCTTAACGTCGTCAGTTGTCACCAACTGTTCTTCAATGAATCTTTTTGTATATCTTCCGTCGACGTTAAATGTCCCTGTGCCTGAACCGTTGTACCGCTACGGATTCTGAAGCTGCAAATGTATTCACCTCGATTGTATAGGTATACTAGCGTCTTACCTGCCGATGGTGTAGTAGCTGTCTTTCCGCCTCAGCAGTGCATACTTGAAGGATTTCTATAAGATTCTTAAGCCCAGGTTGCCTGTAATTCATGGCTTCTATGTAATAGTTGACTAAAACGGTTAATTTAACGAACGTTGCACCCATAAGAAGCTTACCTATGAAAGTTTTCAGAAATATTTAGCGTGGTCCCCTGGCATTTGCTCCATAGATTCTCAAACGGCCGGAAAACCATGTATCCTGTAAACAACTCATGAAAGCAATAAGCGAAGTATAGAGGCATTGTGAATAGAAGAAACTCTACTATAAAGCCAGAAAGGTATAAGGGATAATAACTGTGGTGTTCCATCATCGACTGCTGAGCAACATACTCCGGTTTTACCCTTTTACGAACTTGCTCTTCTCAAATGTTGCCTTCCATCAGTGAGACAAAAGAAGGGATGCACTATTTTAGGAATTTTTCCTTACTGGTTTCATTGTAGATTCGAACACGTTCTGTGCTCAAGAATGATGAGCGAACTCTTACGACATCGCCGACATAAAAGAGGAAACATTCTCCTTCTTCGCCAGACAACACAAGATGGAGAAGGCGCATAAGAAGCCGGGAGAACTCGAGATTGAACCTGTACCAGATCCGCTGTACTCTCCTGATCTGCATCCAGTGAAGCTAGGTTTTCCGTTAACTACGGTCTTTCTTCGAAAGAAAAAACAGAGCTTATACAAGATAAATTAATAGATCGGAAGTCAAAATGGTGCCAATAACTTCTTCTTGTCCAAGTCTCCAGAGTTCTCGTGGGATTCACCTTTTATTGGGAAGATGGCAAACCAGGAATAGATCGTAATGGTGAATGTTTTGTTAAATGATAGTGGTTGTTAGCCAGGGCGTTGATGAGCGCTGGCGGGAGGTTCTTCAGGTGTTCGGGTCTGATCCTGTCGGGACCGAGTGCTGTACGATTCTTCAGCGACCAGATGGCGTGTCGGATCTCGGAAGGGAGAACAGAGATGTGGTCGATCTCGTTGTGGAACTGGCCAGCGGATTCCCAGGTCCATCGTAGGGAGGGAGGCTTCTAAAACTGTGAGTTTCCATGGATGGTCTTGGTCGACATGATAAACTCAGACAGCCTTTCACCTTGCTCGTTCCACTCCAAACCGTGAGTTCCGATGTGAAGTTCTTCTGGCGACCTTCGCGGTCCGATCTTGGCGTTGAAGTCGCCGACGATCACCTTGTAGAAGTGTGGTCTTCCTTATAGAACTTCTCCAGCTCCACGTAGAAGGCTTCGACCTCTCCATCGTCGTAGTCGGATGCATACGCGACGAATACAGTCAAAGCTGGCACGGATCCACATTGCTTCAGTTGCAGACGTCCGATTCTGGTTGTCAGAAACTCGTACGAATCGATGTTCATGGCCAAGTGCGTGTTGACGAGGACACCAACGCCGCGTACTCCCCTGCTGTCGCTTGTTCCGAGGAACAGTTCTTCTCCGGAGTCGTAGGCGGCGTGTAGGGGGTGATGTCTTCTCGTCTCGTTCAGTCCGATAACGTCGCACTTGATCTTCCTGGCTTACATCAACAGGTCCTGGACGGATGCCACGGATCTCCCTCGATGGAGAGCCTTCGAACTCTCTTGCTAAGAGGGATCTCGGGCCGCTTGTCGCAGGGCCACGTGGCGCGTCCCGGGTGATGAATAGGGGAATTAAACGCGAAGCGAATGCGACCGTGTACTGCCCAGAGACGCAGGTGGGATGCAGGGGATGGACTCCTCGCTCCTGCTCCGTCGGGTCGACGCGTTCCTTGTGCGTGGGAGCGGCATGTTCATGCACAGTGTGCGTGGATGTGTCCGTGACTGCGCGGATTGTAACTCTGTCGGCTCGGCCAAAAGCTTGGACTTGGTATACTGGGAGTACATGTAAGACGATTCGAGGCCGCCTTAAGTCTCGCCCCGTCCTTTCAGGCAGTCTGGCTGGCTGCCCGGAGTTCTTCGCCCGCACGACAGAGCCCGTCTAGCTACCCGTGTGTATTCCAGTCAATCACAGCAGTACTAAAGAGCCTCATTCCCCTGACCCCGAAAGAGCCCTCATTTCTGCAGCGATGGAAAGGACGAGTACGGAGAGGCTGCTAAAATCTTAGGGCCTAACCAGGCTGCGCAAATTGAGAAGGACTAGGATGACGATCTGTACTTACAACGCCCGCACGCTCGCATCGGAAGCATCCGTCGAGGACCTGATGATGCAAGCCAGGAAGATCAAGCACGACGTTATCGGACTGAACGAGACGAGAAGACATCACCCCCTACACGCCGCCTACGACTCCGGAGAAGAACTGTTCCTCGGAACATGCGACAGCAGGGGAGTACGCGGCGTTGGTGTCCTCGTCAACACGCACTTGGCCATGAACATCGATTTGTACGAGTCTCTGACAACCCGAATCGGACGTCTGCGACTGAAGCAATGTGGATCCGTGCCAGCTTTGACTGCATTCGTCGCGTATGCATCCGACTACGACGATGGAGAGGTCGAAGCCTTCTACGTGGAGCTGGAGAAGTTCTATAAGGAAGACCACACCTTCTACAAGGTGATCGTCGGCGACTTCAACGCCAAGATCGGACCTTGAAGGTCGCCGGAAGAACTTCACATCGGAACTCACGGTTTGGAGTGGAACGAGCAAGGTGGAAGGCTGTCTGAGTTTATCATGTCGACTAAGACCATCCATGGAAACTCACAGTTTTAGAAGCCTCTCTCCCTACGATGGACCTGGGAATCCCCCGGTGGCCAGTTCCACAACGAGATCGACCACATCATCTTCAATCGCAAGTATTGCCTGACCGACGTTTCCGTTGTCCCCAAGTTATACACGGGATCGGACCACCGCTTCCTTTCCGCTTTTCGCGTCATTCTTTACACCTCTCTTGCCGGCCTTTATGAAGATACCGTTATGGATAACATCGACGAGGAATACGACCACTTCGTGCACCATCTCCGCGATAGTGCTAAGAGAGCCGAGAGCTTGAAGACCACCAAGAGACGCCTGTCTCCGGAAACTCTCGAGCTGATACGCCAGCGGAAGTGGCACGAGCCTCAGGCAACTACCAGCTAACGTCCGAGCTTGCGAAGTTATGCAGAGCGGCGATAAAGGAGGATCTTAAGGAGAGAAGGGCGGAAGTGTTTGCTGAAGTAGCAGAGGCAGGTTTGAGCATCCGGCTGGAACTTCGCCAACTTCAAGACCAAGATAACCGCTTTCCGACGTCCTGACGGAACCGTCACCTCTTCGAGAAGGACCATGGAGAAGGTTATCCACGACTTCTACTCCGATCTCTTCGATACCCACGTCCACCTGCCCCACGCCATCTTCCGCAGGATGGATACGTCGTCCCCTCTGTTCTCCCTTCCGAGATCCGACACGCCATCTCGTCGGTGAAGAAACGTACAGCACCCGGTTCTGACAGGATCAGACCCGAACACCTGAAGAACCTCCCGCCTACGCTCATCAACACCCTGGCGCGGCTCTTCACGCGCTACTTGTCGGAGTGCAGGGTTCCATCTCAATGGAAGACCAGCAGGACCGTCTTGCTGTACAAGAAGGGAGACGTGCACGACATTGGCAACTATCGTCCGATCTGCCTGTTGTCCGTAGTCTACAAGCTGTTCACTCGAGTCATCCTGAATAGGATTAGTAGAACGCTGGACGAAGGACAGCCATGCGAACAAGCAGGAGAGGATTCAGCACGATTGACCACGTACACACCATTACGAAGCTCATCGAAGTGTCGCGAGAGTACAAGCTGCCGCTGTGCCTTACGTTCATCGACCTGAAGAAGGCATTCGACTCCGTCAAAACTGAAGCGCCCTACTCACTCAGGGTGTTCCTACTCAGTACATCAGAGTCCTTCGAGAGCTGTACAGTGGATTCACGACCAAGATCTCTCCATTCTACAACGGCGTCGTCATCGACGTAAAGAGAGGGGTTCGGCAGGGGGATATCATATCCCCGAAGCTCTTCAGCGCCACCCTCGAAAACGTCATGCGCGAACTAGAATGGGAAGAGTGAAGGTCGACGGCCGGGAACTGCACTATCTTCGCTTCGCTGACGACATCGTGCTCAAAACACCGAGCATCAGCCAGGCGGAGCGAATGCCTGCCGACTTCGATCGTGTATGTGGGAACGTTGGACTGCAGCTGAATCTTACGAAGACGATGTTCATGAGGAACGGACAAGTTTCTGATGCCCCATTCTCGCTCAACGGAACGAACATCTCCGAATGCTCCAGCTACGTCTATCTGGGTCGCGAAGTCAATATGTCCAACGACCTAGCGCCAGAGCTGAGCAGGAGGAAACGATCGGCTTGAGGAGCTTTCATGAGCGTTGAAGAAGTCGTGAAGAAGACGAGGAGCGTCCGACTGCGTGCTCACCTATTTGACTCCACTGTTCTTCCTGTCCTAAGAGACCTGGGCTATACGAAAGCAGGATGAACACGCGACAGCGTCGCGCAACGTGGAATCGAGAGGACGATGCTCGGAGTGACACGACTCACGCAAGTGAGAGAAGGCCTCCGGAGTTCCGAGCTTCGCCGACGTTCGAAGATCAGAGACGCTGTCGCGTGGGCCGAGTTGTCGAAAATTAGGTGGGCCGGCCACGTAATGCGTTTCCAGACACCCGCTGGACGAGAGCCGTCACCGACTGGATTCCGCGGGATGTCAAGAGAACACCGGGATGCCCACCAACGCGTTGGTCGGACTTCTTCGTGAAAGCCCTGAACGACCGATATGACGCTCTTCGTTCCCTCGAGCGAGGAGGATCCATTGGAGCACTCTGGCACGCGACAGGGGCGAATGGAGGCACTGCTGGCGCCCGCTCGAGCAAGTCGATGATCAACGAGACGACAGGTGACAGGTGACAGGTGACTCGAAGTAACCGTCTAGAGTTGACGACTCGAAATGACCGTCTAGAGCTGACCACTCGAAACAAACGTTCATTGCCGACCTCTCGAAAGTGCTGTCTAAGGTACGTAACCTCAATTTTAGATTATCATCGATAAAGTCCGAAAAAGGCAGTATCAGAGTCAGAAAAAATCACAAAAAAAGATTCATTACAGAAAAAATTCGCGCTAAATAATAAAAGCTGAATCAAAGGAAAAACACCTTAATCTTCAAAATCCTCAACTTCGCTCTCATTCTCCAACTTTTGAGCTCTGCCGGTAGAAATTTCTCGCCAAAGCTCATATTTCGACTCCGTGCGGAATTCCTGCAACAAAACAATACCTCAACAAACGTCTCGGTCTCACAACAAACGAGAATTTCAAAGCATCTCAACACAACATTGAGGCTTATTCATCTCCTCTCGCATACCACTTTACAATAAACATCGACAATGTCTATATAACATGAGGCAAGGTTCATATCGCCGACGCAAGTCAACCTTGTTCGTGCAACCCAGCAGAAGACAGCATAAGCTGCTATTGTCAACACAACAAAGTGTAACAATATATGCCAATATATGTCAATCACATTCTTCCGCTTCGACTACCAAACTCCCAAATCGCCACAGAAGGAAAAAATTCTACAGTTACGGTACGAACTTCAGAAGCAGCTCTAGAGCTTGCTCTACTGATCGACTCGAAGCTAAGCAATATCAAGCTCAACATCGACAGATTTCCGTGCGAACTCAAAACCTTCCCTATCCACAGTTGCTACAAGTGCATAAAGGGAGCGGTTATTTACATAGATTGTTAATCCAACATCGAGAATGCAATCGCCGAAGTGGAATGCAATTCTCAGTCGTTCACACTTCGCTACACAAAAAAGGTCACAGAAAAGGTCCACTTTTACTCCATCATCGCCCAATTCTACGAATTCTGTCATGCTCGATGCGAAACACACAGATTTTCACTATCTCGGGACAACTCCACTTCATCAACGAAAACCTACCCATCCACAAGCTTACAGCCTTGAATGGCAACAAGTCAAATTCAAATAACGCATTCCACCTCGAACTGCCAGACTTCATCAACTTCTGGACAGTCAAAAAACAATACATCCTCGTCGTCTTCGCCATCTTAGTACTGTTCATCATGGCAATCGATAAGCTCATCTCGAGCCCGATCAGTAGTGGCCGTAGAAGACAAGCTCGCCCATCTCAAAACATTACAACGTTTCTCCTACCCTCCCCTGTCGGAATAGTTCTTAAAGCCATCTAAATCCTTCAAGAGATCACTCGACTGACTCTGACGCTACCTCTACGAGTAGCGCTGTGTCTCGCCGAACTGCTTTAGCCCGATCTTCACTTCTCTACATTTATTCATACTTATTCATTCTATAGTCATCGAGTTCATTCTCTCAATTTTTCTCAGCAAATAAATTTTCGCCTAACTCGATTATTCCGCAAACCGTAGCCGTAGCCACAAAAGCGTCAATCCACTAAACAAAACGATGGACGACTTGGATGAGCCGTTCGAATCCGAGTTGCGCATTGCTGAAGACCCGGATCGAGAAACCCAGGACGAACAGAACGCATTCGAGGCACCGACAGAAGCCAAACCAGCACCGAATGAACTCGAGCTGTCGAATTCTTCCGATAAAGGCGAGCCGCAGGAGGTGGCAATACCGGCTGAGGTCCGTAGAACGATGGAATACGTGCATATAGCGCTGGAAAGTCCACGCACTTCGCGAAGAACTCAAGAAAAATAAGGTTGGTTTCAGTATATTGCAGTCAAATTCGAATACAACACAATCCAGTCAAAACGGCCCAAGAAAATCATCCTACATTTAGGGTTCCAAACGCAAATCCACGGCTAGTGACGACGGAATCGCAAAGAAAAGGCCAAAACGACCGGAAGACGCTAGAGAATCGGACATCAAGGAAGACGACACGTCAGCCGACACCTCACCGCAGCCCGTCGTCGCCCCGCAGCCCAGCGACGCCCCGGAGCCTGTGGTCGCACCGCAGCCGTCGTCGCCCCGCAGCCCGTCGACGCGCCTCAGCCCGTGGTCGCACCGCGGCCTGCCTGCTGCCTGCCTGTGGTCGCTCCACCACCGTTGATCGCTCAGCGACCCGCTATGCCGCGAACATCGCTCGCAGCGATCCCGCCAGTGTTCCACAGATCCAGCAACACCATCGTAGTCAGCACCTACAATACTAACCCATCGGCTCCTACGACATTCCCTCTCAAACCCCCTCAAGCTGCGTTCTCTGCCGTCAGCTCCATTGGCCCACGCAATGCGATGTCTATCTTAATCTGACGGCCCGTAGAACACAGTTGAATCTGTGCGAGAGATGCCTCGGAGAAAACGATCTCATCTCGACCTGTCAGCCAACTAATGTGTGTTTCTTTTGTCGCAAGGCAAGAAGACGCTTGGAAATGGTCCGCCATCGTTCCATTTTTTGTCATTACCAATTTCCTATGTAGGCCACGGTAATGTCCTGGAATGTAGTTGCGATAATAGTCTGTCAATTAGTTAGAAACGAATAAATCTTCCACAAACAAGAGTGCATACTACACACTAAGTCTAGAAGTAGACATGAAACAATAAGTAAATATGTAGGTTAATCAAGACAAAAAGCTAAAACGGTCAACCATGTCACATTATCAGTAAGCTAGTAAAAAAAGAAAGTCAATTCTACAATACGTCCAACAACAAAAAACGTCTACGTTTCTGGAAGTTAGAAGAAATAAATAACGTCGGCGGCCCTTCTTTTACGTAGAAGCAGAGGGCTCAACTACCTGAGCTAGACTTGGGAAGTCCCAAGTTTAGACAGCCAAGTAGTTAGACCCAAGGAGTAGGGCGTCACAGTGGGATACGGCGCAGCACGCGATTGTGGGTCTTGTACGCCCGCGATAAATCTGCGTCCAGTGGCTCGGGGTACATCTGGGTAGAGGTTTGACTCACGTAAGAGAGGTTTTGGTTTTGGTTCCTCTGCGCTGCCGCTTTTTTGCATTTCAACTGATTGATTGAGATTTCGGGGATTCTAAAATCTATACCATTTTCAGACGTTTTCTGCGCATTTTCCAGCTGTGCGCTGTGGAAAATAACTTTCTTTCGACTTGTTTATTACTGACCCTTTTCTAGCCACAAGACAATGAGAAAGCTACTCAACATAATAATGTATAAACGTTCAACACCAGTGATAGACAGGCACAAAGTGCATGAAACAGAAGCACTGGTCACAACGCGGACAGCGTATAAAACCTACAGGTTCCTCACAGTTTGCTTCTCTACATGGACCAATGACATCGGGAAAAAACCATCTTGCTCGAGTTTTCAAAGAGACCTGGATGTAACTTCGCATAACCAGCTTTGAACCAGGCATAGGCAACCAGCTTTTCCACGCGAAGATTGCACAGAATCCGATATACCAGCGACACGACCTTCAATGTCGCTATAACAAATCCATTCTCCCTCAACTGCCCGCAGCCTCGAAACTTACCTTCAGGATGTTGTCCCTTTTTTGCGGGTCAAAAGGAAGATCGTGCACAATGACGTGGGAATAAAATCGCGTCATCAGCTACTTCATGTAACTGAAGAAGCCCACGTCGGCTGACTGAATCTGGCCGGTAGCACCCGAATTTATAGTCCGAATGCTCAAGGTCTTTTCTCGGGGTATAATAGCTTGGATCGCCACGTGGTTCGAGAAGCCGGCCCATGAGTCCAGAATAACAGTACAGTTATCGAGCATCTGTGGGACGAAGGCATGTCAAAGAAGGAGAGTACAGTTTGAGTCGTAATGATGTGGGAGCAGCCTGCCACGAAAAGATTTTTCGTATGGAAGATGCCGCTTTGTGGAAAGCAGCCACTTTTCTCTTGAAGCTGTATGCTTTTCACTTTGCAACCGTGTATCATTGGTGTTGAACATTTATACATCACCATGTTGAATACCACAGCGTACATCTGGAAAATGCGCAGAAAACGTCTGAAAATGGTATAGGCGTCAGAGTCCCCCAAATCTCAATCAATCAGTTGAAATGCAAGCAGCAACGCAGAGGAACCAAACCCCTGACCTCTCGAATGAGTCAACCCTCTACCCACCTGCGGTCCGAGCCACTGGCAGACCCACAAACGCGTTCTGCGCCAATCCCATTGTGACCCCTACTCCTTGGGTTTTGGCAAAAAATAAACACCCCCGTTCAGACATACGCTCCAGACCCTTCCCTTGTAAGTTACAGCGGCGCGAATATGCAGGTGAGGCTTGCGCGAATAAATTTTTTTCCCGATTTGGGTCGAACACTACGGGAAGACGCGGCGATCCAACAGCATGCAAAATACAGTGTGCGTAAAAAGTATTGACGCACTAAACGTAAACGTTAGAAATAATAAGACATTATAAAATTTAACAAGTTTATATACAAAATGTCAACAATGATCTAGCGAACAGAGTAGCACCACTTGTGCTTTATATGGGCTTTTTGCTGCGAATGCAGGAGCCGAAGCAAGGGGTCGACGGTGCGCCGCAAGTAGTCCACGTCGATTTCGTGCCATGGTTTGACTAGATCATTCTTCACTGATCCATACTTTTGTGAGAAGTAGCACAAGCCTTGTTCTCCAAAATTTCCTATATAGAGTAATTCAGCTGATTCGAATCCGGTCTATACAGAGGTCATTCCTCTGCCGAAATGAAGTCCTTCAAGTTAGGGTCACCAGTCCTGTACAATCCTAGACTCTGCGCAGGACTCTAATCCTACTGGAAGACATACGTCTTACTCTCGAGGTGGAGTTCGAGCCAAGGAACCAGTTGCTTCTTTAGGACTTCAATACAGATAGTTCTACTGATTTATCTGTACTCCTGAATCCGGGAAAACGAGAGAGGCTTGTGATGAATGCACAAAACATGATACTGGCCGGATGCGCCTCTCTTGCAGCGAGCCTTCCGCCAGAATTAGCACTTTGGATGTCCTTGAAGAGTATGTAACACTTTTACAGGATGAATGAAATGAAAAAAGTATCAAGTCACTGAAGGTCGAAGCATGGAACGAACTCGACGTGGACTACTTGCGGCGCATCGTCGATACCCTTCCTTGTCGTCTTCGCTCCTGCAATCGCAACAAAGAAGCCCTTATAAATTGCAAGCGATGCTATTCTGTTTGCTAGATCATTGTTGACATTCTGTGTATAAACTTATTGAATTTTATGATGTGTTGTTATTTCTAACATTTACGTTTAGTGCGTCAATACTTTTCACGCACCCTGCATATGGGCAAACAGAACACTGAAGGCGACGGCATGCTCCCAACTTCAATTCGTCTTAACTGCTTTAGCCACATCTGCTTTATAGCGGCGGAGGGCGGCAGTGTACTTTCTTCAGCCCTTACTCGCCCATGTTTGAGTTTTCGGCACTCACAATGCTATTGCTCTGTTCAGCTCGAAAAGCTTTATGGAACGGTATCAATTCTAGGAATATCGATTTTTTGATAATTTTTCATTGAAGGTGAGGCCGCCCAAGGCCGCGGCAGGACGACGACGCCATCGAAAATCGACAAGTTCGAATTTGGCAAAGTTTGATACCATTCGATAAAGTTTTTCGTGTTGAATTGAATGGTTTTACTGAGAATAGTGAGAACTGTAATACTGGCGAGTAAGAGAGGGGAGAACATCGACCATTGTTGTGCTAAATTGCACGCGCGGGCGTGTTCTGAGCGCGATAACACTGTAAGGTGTGAAACTTTCCGGTTGCAGCTTGTGGGTTTTGTAGGCAGTTGAAAGCTCAAAATAACGCAGCGACGTAGCTTATGATTGGACATACTCAGACATTCGCGCACCACTAACCGGCGCACGAAGTCGCCAGTGACTGAGTTACGGCTGGGATAGAAACCCTGTTGTGCGACTATCGTGCGGCAGCAAGGAGTCAGAACGCAGCACAATAGCTTCTAAAGCGCTATTGTGCTGCAGAGTGAACTGCGCTAGCGATGGCACCACTGCTGCAAGCGTGGTCCACGCTGTGGGCCACGCTGCAGCAGTGGTACTATTGTGCTGCAAGCCGAGCTCATGCAGAGAGGGCTGTGGCGGGCAGCGGCCAATTCTTTAGGGGTTGGAGAGTCCCGTGCATAAGGGGACGCGGCCCTGTCGTGATAAGGCCGCTTCCCCTTCTGCGCGGGACCCTCCTATCCCTAAGGCATTGCCAGCCGCCCGCCACAGCCCTCTCTGCAAGGGACTTATTTCCCCCTTCTGAAAAATCAATCAACATTAAAATCAATAAGTATTTACTTCAGTTTTCAACATTTACAACGAACATCATGTGAACATTTAGAAAGAGCAGTTTCTTGAAGAAAATCGAAGAGCAGCAATAACAGTACAGGAACTTCTCAACAAAAGTTCTACCTTGACAACCGGGAGTTCAGAAATTGAGCAGACTTCACAAAAATAATTCACTACATTAACTTCACACCAAAAGTTGAAACTTCACAAGCGGAAGTTTACAAATCGACAAGACTTCACAAAAAATACTTCTGAAGCGAAATCTTTCTCACAAATTCAGGAAACTTCGAAGTTCACATGGGAGAGAATCTCTGAAGTCTGAAATCTTTCTCACAAATGAAGGAAATTTCAAAGTTCACACGGGAGACAATCTCTACAGTCTGAAATCTTTCTCATAAATTCAGGGAACGAAAATTCTCATGGAAGACTTCAGAGATTCATAAAACTACACAGGAATAAAACACTATTTTCATACAAAAATCAATCATTAGCGTTCCTGCTCTTCTTCTTCTTCTGAAAAATTAAATAATAAGATGCGTGTGTGTATATAGTATGCAGATATATTTAGCTTATAGTGTAGTAAGTGAAAAGATCACTCACGGGAACAAGCGCATTGCCTTTCTTAACGTACTGGCGCACGTTGTTCCTGAAAGTGCAGTAATTTAAGTAGTTTACGAGGTGTGAGTGTGAACTTTTGATAAGACAAGTTGAGACCTACAGAGCCCTTCCCAGCGCAGATTTCAGTGCACTGGTCCACGCATCCCGTGTGGCCTGCCTTTCGAGGAGCTTAGCTGCTCTACTTTCATTTGTTGGGCCGAGATCCAACCAGAATCTGTAATTCGGTTTTCTGCGGCGAAGACACAGTGAATTACTAATTAATTAACCAATTTTGACTAGTCGAATTATACTTACTGAGTAGGTTGGGCCGCCAACTCATCAGGCATTCGGTCGAGCTCAGGCTGCCCCATTTTAAGGCCGTCCAAGAAACACTCTTAATATCAGTATCAGTTATCAGTTGAAATCGGCTGGTCTGTTTTCTACGAACACAGTAGGCTTACTAATTAGTGTGTCTCTTATATTGGCGGGCAAATCCATCTTCCTCGGATCTTTAGCGTGCTTTCCCGACACGCGGACCGCGTATTTCTTGTCCTCTTCGACAGGGTCGCAAGCCTATAAAAGTGTCAAACCAGGATTCGCAGTGCGAAAGCAGGTAAAGATGCTTTGTGAAAATCACTTACTGTGGCGAAATACATGCGTGCGATATCTGTGCAGTGTGTCACGTGATCACGTTTTTCGGCTCTCGCGGGTATTTTCCAGTGAGTCATCAAGGATTTCAAGTCGCTTTCCTACAATTTGTGTAATCTGTGAACGTTGCTCTCACGAGACGGAAGGGAACGCACAAGAAGAACCACCTTGAAGGGAGGGCTCGCGGCAATGGTCCATCTTTTCGTCAAATTTAAATGAGAGAGCACCGTGTCGTCGGGAAGCTTTAAACGCGCGAGCACGTGCATGTGGGCTGACGTCTGGGCAATGTCGGTTCTCAAAGAGGCAGTGTTCACGAGCACATGATCGAGCTGCAAGGCAAATTTGAATTACTGGAGCTAGCTGAGGGTAGGGGGTATGTAATTGCGCCACCATGGCCGGTCCTGTCGCGATCGAACACGTCTTCAGAAGCAATCCTTGCATCGACTGCACGACAGTATCGGATGACGGGGGCAGGTGTTTTAGGGCCATCTGGATGTGTTTCAGCTCGCTGAGGCTGACGCGAGGGTCCTTCAACCGATTTGCCACGATCTGCTAAAGTTTATAAACTCTTCGAAGATTATCGGTATTGAAAGGAGGGGTAAAGCTTTCACGCCACATGCCTCGCATTCGAAATCACTGCTTCTCAACGTGAGCTCTCCCACATCAGCCAGAGAGAGGGGCTTCGTGCGAAGAATGGCGTTCGCGTAATCTAGAGAATGTGCAAGATTGGTTTCTTAATGGAATGTTCAAATCAGGAGCCGAAGTGTACCGCTGGCAGAACTTGTTTCGACATTTGAACCTTCTTCGAAAGTCGGGGAAACATCGGAACCATCGTCGACGACCAACCGCTCCTGCGATGACGACCAGCTCGAGGAAGAACTCGCTAAACTCACATCGCTCACGCACTGAAAACACAATAATTCGAACAAATGTTACCGAAACATATGTCCAGATGAAAGAGAAATGCCCGCTTACATGAAGTTTCAATGTAAACAGCTGCTTCGACACTGAGCGCCAGAGTGACTTCAGCGCATTAGCTAACTCTCTTATTCGACTCATGGTTTCCGACGTTAGTTCACTACTCATTTGGAGGGAGCGAACAAGTGCCCAATATATCAAGACGCAGGCACTTCCGCAGTCGTCAGCGCACATTCGTTTTGTGGCCACCAAAGGGAACATCAGGAACATGATCTAAATGCAACGGGCATGTTTGACCGTCATACTGGAGAAGCGTATTATAGCGCATCTCTCACCGCATCCTTCTCCGACGCCGTGCACTTAGACAAATCCTTCAACCCGAGCACAAACTTGGCCGCGTAGGTGTAGTTTCTAGCCGATTCCAAAGCTTCAGATAGAAGCTTTTTGGACGCAGTGGATAGAAGAAATCCATCATCTGCGTGAGACCTACAGAGAATCGTTTCGTGTAGGAGTCATACAAAATGTAGTCCAGTGATCACCTCCTAAGCCGTTTTGATTCGCCTCAGCGTCTCGGAGAATGCTGGCATGCGTTCGCTTGCTCCATATCGACGGCGCCGTTATACACCAGGAGACAGAACGTCCCATGCGCTCTCCTTTGGCTATGCAAAGGTGACAGCCCTGGTCCGACAGCCAGCGAGGGGCTTATTGAACAGAGCACCGTCGAAATTCATAGTGAGAACAACTCGTATTTTCTTGGACGCAAACTCTTCGTCAGATTCGATGTCCCTTTCATAAGCCGGAAAGTCGGAGACATTGTGACGTACAGAGCCGGTAGAACGCTAGAAGGGATGTCATTATTTATGAAATCCCTTTACTAATGTGAATATCTAACTTACGTACATTGTGAATTCTGCGATGAACTGAGATGAGACTGTCTATAACCCGCTTCAGTATGATATCAAATTGTGGAGCTATACTTATACTGCGCACGCTAGTTCGCTTGAGGTCCTGCGCTCTCTTGGGAGTTACTCTGAAAGCGATGGTGAAGAAACTAACGCATCGTTAATTCACCAAAACAATGAATACCCTCTAAGCCGACACTCCTCGTGGGAGCAGAACGCTCTGTGATTTGTCAGAAGTCTATCACACAGACAACAGAAGTAGGATTTCTGGTAATCGTACGCTCGCCAGATATTGTCGCACAGTTTCTTAGACTCGGCCCACACCTCAACTATTGCTAATTAAATTTTCTTGTGTTCAATTTCTGTTAAGTGTTTGTGTTAAATTATTGTTAAGTGTTTGTGTTCAGTTTTTGTTAACCACACGAATTCGAGTAAATAAAGAAACCAAATCGAAATAAAAACGAGAATTTATTAGGTTGTAAACCTTTGAGTATTTTTCCACAGCAGCTCCATGTCCCAAAGTCACATGTCAAAAAACTTTGGAGCTATCTTAGACTTCATTGAGGCCGGATGAGTGAAGATGGCTTAAAAATTTTCTCCCTTCCAACGTTCCTATAAGAACATTGGAAAGGAGAAAATTCGAAATTCGAAAAACCCGATAGGCATGCCGGCGCTAATTGGGTCGGGGGGGGGGGGAAGAGGGTCACCCTGCATTGAATGGTGGAACAAATTGGGGGGGGGGGGCTTACGAATGGAGAACCACTGAGTGGTTCTCATTCGTAAGCCCCCCCCCCCATTGGCGGAGAAGTGTCCCTCAAAGGTTTACAACCCGATAAAATTAAAAAACTAAATTAAGAAACGGCTAACTGTTCGTCCTGTAGATATGCCAGTTTGGATCGCACAAAAATCAGCAAAATAAGGCTCCCCATCTGACGGAACTCCGAAATGTAGCTTAATCGCAGCACAGAACACAGCCTTTTGGTTCGATCCTAGAACAAAAAGCTAGATGGCACTAGTAGCTCTTCTAGCCGACAAATGAACCACCTTAACGGCCCATTTTTCGGCTAAAGGAACAGGAAGACAGAAGTAACTCTTCTAACCGACAAATGAACCACCTTAACGGCCCATTTTTCGGCTAAAAGAACAGGACGAAACAGTGATAACCGTTCTGATAACGTACCGAGAGCTTGTTGATTCTCCAAATCAGTCCTCTCAGGCGAATGTTTCGAAGGAGAGCCGTTCCCTCCTCTTGATTCCTCGTAGTGCCGATCGCCAGCGTCTGAGTGATCAGCCGATCGCTCACTGCTCCGTCTTGAAGTTGTCGGCACGTCCAGACGAGGCGCTTTTGGAAGCGGAGGCAAACTTGCTGAAAGTCGAGAGTACCAGCAGCAGCACCAGCACCGACAACAAAGACTACCTGTGAGCGCATTCATAGACCGCTTCCTCGCAGGTGGCGGTGGAGGCAGCATGGGCGGTATACCAGCCATCCCTGTGTCTCTCCTGGTGCCCGGCGCTTACTGAACGCTTACTGAAGGTCTTATTTATAAATATAGCCGACTGTGCGCGTCAGTATGGTATGTTATGTGCAAACACACAAAGCAATACGGGTTGGCGGGCTGGAGGGGGGGGGGGGCGTGGAGATGGCTTGTTGACCATTTCTCGTATTTGGGTTTTCTATCCTTCCAGCAGAATCCCAGTGTAGGGGTGGAAAAACAAAACGAAAAACGAAGAAAACACTATTGAATCAAATAGTACTTAAAATAGGCGTAGAGTACGGTGTCATGAGGTAGCTGTGTGCAGTGGCAAATTACACACCCTAATTTACGCGCACAGACAGCCGGCTTTATAAATAAGGCCTTGAATAAGCAACGCGCTCAAAATACGAATCGCATCGCACATAGAACAACAACAACAACAACAATGTTATGTTGGTCTCTGTGCCATTCATGAGCGAACCGTACAAGAGCGACGTCGACTCGAAACCGGTTAATTCAGAATTTCTTCTGGCATATGTACAGATCTGATAGAAGAATAATACATGGCGCATACGTGGTATGCGCTACGCATTATTCTTCTACGTGAGGCAATCTGCCATGAAGGCAGTTTGAAGGGCTATGTGGTCTAAACAATGGCATGAGGTGCCCAGACAATCGATAAGACAGTCTACTCAATGCAGTAAGACAGTGTAATTCGCGGAACCATTTCAAGAGACTGCAAAGGACACAGCTGAATGCCTTCCATCGAAATTGCTAATAGTGTTCTTGAAGGGCTAATTTTATTTGCTGGGAGTTTCGAAGCTGCAGCGTTCCCTGGGAAAACCTAGGACAAATAGTGCAATCCCTTTCGGGGGGGGGGGGGGGCTAGTCCATTATGAATTGTTAATGGTAGCTACGCATCAACACATACAATGCACCACAATATATAAATAATATATATATATGCTTACCTTACAAATTGCTATCCTTCTAATACAAGAATCGGTTTTCTGAATTGCTATTCTAGTTGGGGGGGGGGGGTGGGAGGGAGTAATGAAACACAGTAAATTGACCAGAAACCTGGAACAATTACAATACTATAAAGCGGCGAAAATTCATTAATGCAACGTTATTACCTTAACCAATTAGTGGGTAGCGTTTTTCGATCTATTTCCAAAGCAAATAGACTTTTGGATCACTACCGTAGCCTACCCATAGTTCCGTAGTAAAACTTTTTAATATTTCAGCGTAATGCTCGGGCATTTCAAAGGGAGGGTACAGGTAAGTTAAGGCATTCATATGTTATATTGTGTGTTGTATGTATTGATGCGTAGCTACCGTTAACAGTTCATAATGGAGTGCCCCCCCCCACCGACAGGGATTCCACCGTTACCCCTTCCAGACGAAAAAGTTGCAATGCAAATGCACTCGTTGCATTCGCTGCATGTATACATGCTACGAATGTAAGTGCACTCGCCGCCGCAGGCCACGGCAGGCCATGTTCACCCCCCCCCCCGGCCCGATTTGCAGCCAAATGCTACTGTAATACTTCCACGTCACTCTGGGACTCTACCAAATCTGTCCCCGAATCCTCTAGAGAGAGGAGGCACACCGAACGGAAAAACGAAAAGTAACCACGATACCGCGCTGACCGGCGGGGAACTACAAATGGCGGTTCGAAATCCTGCCGCGCACGCGCCGGCGCGGGACTGCGCACGCACGCGCATTGGAGCGCAGTTGCCACTGGAAAACTGCACCACTACTCCAACACTAATGGGGCACCACTACCGGCGCACAAAGGCACCACTAACGACCCGAGAGAGAATTTGCAGCACAATAGCGCACCGTGCTGCAACGCGATCGATGCGCTTTGCAGCACAATAGCATCACTGCTGCACGCTCTGCAGCAGTGGTGCTACAGAGTGCATCACTATCCCACCACTGCTTGGCGCTTTGCTGCACAATAGCGTCACTGCTGCACGATGCAGCACGTGGTGCTATTGTGCAGCAAGGCCTCCTTCGGGCCGTTAGTGGTGCTATTGGTTATGCTTTAGTGGTGCGCGAATGTCTGAGTATTTACAGTGGTGCGAACGTGAAGGTTATCCTTGTGTGACCCGATTTTTTTCCGAAATCAGTCGACTCCTGTGGAAAGACTCGGAGAGCTGACAGCATACAAGTGCGAGCAAAACACTAAAGGTACTTTGCGATGGCATGCTCACAACTTCTAAACTGCCTAAACTGCCTCAGCCCTAGCTGCCATTTTAGGGCGGTTGAAGCTCATAACATTGCATTTGAAGAATAACTCTGTCAAGTTCATTCATTGTCTCAAACAAAATCACATCAAATGCACCAGAAAAAATAAGAGACACAACAGAACATGAGGGATATCAATGTAGATAATATATGAGGTTCTAAGAGACACTAATTTTACACGTAAATAAGCTATAAAACAATTTGTACAAGCAACACGTGCGTGCAACGAGAAAGAATATAGAAAAGGGAAAGACAAACAAACAAAGCACTCCAAAAAAAAATTCCTGGAGAAAATCAACAGGCAGCAGAACAACTGCAGCCCTTTGACCACCCACTTTCGCTTGTGCTTCGCATGGAGCGGCTGTTGTGACTGTAACTGGCGCAACATTCTTTGACAAACTGCGAGCTTCCTCCTCGAAAAATTTTAGCGCCTGGAAACTCTTTCAATGCCATAAAATAGAGGAAAACAAAAGTAACAAAGCAAGCTTCAAGACGAAGTCTTACCTGATTATGCACATCCAGAACGTTTTTATGGGGCAAGGCTAAGTGCGCCGCACATTGAGCAAAGTAACCCACCCCCCCCCCCCCCGACCCTAGTTGGGCCCCCAGACCATTTCACGTGGCTCCGTGATAGGAAAATTCTCGAAAGTTCGACGCCGTCATATGGTGTGTGGTAGCCGTAGCCACAGTTGACACCGTGGGCGCAAGGAGTTCTGCAATTTCTCGCCATATCGTTGGCATCGACTTCGCAGAATACGAAACACCACCTGGAGAGCAGAGAGGTTTAGTTTCCGGAAGAAAGAAAAAAGAAAGAACGCTTAATTGGCGACAGAATGTGCAAAAAGAACTGAACTAGCGAAGCTGTGCAAAAATTCCACAGCTTTGCTAGTCCAGGTCACCTTTGGGTTCCACCCTAATTTCCTCAACAAAGTCTGAGAGCTTTATAAAAAACTGTGAAATAAAAACGCTAGGCGTGTTTGGATACACACGATAACTGAAAAAGAAGACAAAGAAAAAAGAAAAGAAAAAGAAAACCTATGCCTGTTTTAGGTGGAGTAAAGCTGTCGGAGTAGGAAGAAATAGTGGGTGAACTCCTCTCTAGAGTTCCACCAGCTTCCCCCCCCCCCCACCCCCACCCTTTCTCACCAGTCTCCAACTAAGGAAGGAACCAATAAGAATATTGTTTTTGACTGAATTCGCAGAGGCCATCCCGGTGTGGTTTCAGAGAACAGGTATCATTTCCAAGTAACGTTCACATTTTGCATGCAGCAACGATAGGCGGGTGGTAGTGCAATCGGAGTAGGGGCCGGCTGCCGCGAACATCCCTCTGTAGTGGTGACTTGGCACTTTGCTAGCTTAAGACTTTTAAAATCAAAGCGGTCCTCCAAATCAAAACGAGCTTCTTCTACCTTAAACCAGAGCCTCTCCAACGAAGTTAGAATAATTCTTCTCGTGCAGTTTGCTAGCGGTCGCACCCATTCGACTGATAGATTCGATCGACGATTTTGTATGCATTGTACAGAGCGCACTATCGAGGAATTCTGGCTTGGCAGAGCACTGGCGACGTGCGCCATGCTTGAGATGAGAGTTCGAAAACAAGGAAGTCCTTGGAAATAAGCTGCTCCAATCTCAAACACCCTGTTCCAGTCACGCACTGCGAAAATGCGGTGTTCTGGTAAAATTGTATATACGTTTGTGAAGATCTTGAAGAGACGAATCAAACGGTACCAACCGCTTCTTTAAAAACCTCAATTAGAGTATCTGTGAGCGCGCAACGGTTTTCAACGGTTTGCGACCGACAACTCATATGCGACCGCCTTTCGCAATGGAGCACGATTATGAACGTAAACTTAAAATTTAGGGAACTTCGGTTGAGTTCTAAAATTTCGACAATTTTTTTACGCTGACACACGCGTTGGAGATCACCTCAAACTTCGGTAATTAAACCTTTGTCTTTAAATACACACAATAAACACACGAACAACGAATATAGAATTACAACATCGACGGTAATGCGATATGGTGATAGGGAATGAAAAAACAAAATGAGCTTTATAGGAATCTTGCTATTCTTCTTTCTGTCGTCTGCGATTCTATCCCCACGCTGCTAATAAATAAATTAATTAATTAATTAG
>OX377201.1:20565275-20750275 GCA_947396885.1 Heligmosomoides polygyrus polygyrus
CAGGCAAATGACTTTCACTTCTATCGGCGTGAATCATAATTTGTTCCAGTGGCATTGCAGTATTCGAGAATGATGCGAGCAGATCATGACTAGCCTTTGAATGGGCAAGGACGCACTGGTATAAGGCTCAAAGGCCAGGGTGCAGAGCATTTTGTAAAGGATCGATTGTTGGACAGGGTAGCCCTGTCCAACAATCGATCCTTTACAAAATGGCCTACAAAACAAAATGAAGCGGCCTACAAAATGCTTAAGGCATGACCTCATGGACCTCGAATCTAGGTGTGAAGAAGGCGAGACGGCGCGGAGATCTGGCCGACGAGCGCTTGTGCTCAGGTCGAGCCTAAAGACCCCTAGAACACGAGTAGGGGCAGAATGGCAGGGAACATCAATTGTCTTGGGTACCCTTCATATTACATCAGTGGAAAGCCCTCGAGCTGCATAGGAATGCCACGTGGACCGTTTTTCGAACTTGAACACAAACGGGGAGTTATGGGAAGAAAATGAAAAGGCTGTGAGTTCGAGTCGAAAGTAGTGACTTGCAGCGTCGAAAACGTAGTGTTCCGAATGACACAAGATACTTCTGCTGCAAATGCTGAAGGGTGAACAACCAAGGAAAGCCCCAAAGAAAGCTCCAAGAATTCGCCCCCTTTATAGAGCAGCTGAGGCCCTTCAATTCATTATTGCTGGAGAATCTAAATGATTCCTGAAAATAACGTAGGCTCTCTCCAATCTAGGATGCCGTTATAGATGCTCATAGCGCTCGCAGTGAGCGATTTTGAAGTTTGTGTTCAAATTCTTCATAGTCATCGTTCTTGAAACACCCAAACGACGGCTCTTTCTGTACAAGGCTCTTCTTGACAGCAGTGCATTTGAGCATTACTATCCAGCTTCTGGCAGGAAGAACCGTAGTACAGCAGTGCATTTGAGCATTACTATCCAGCTTCTGGCAGGAAGAACCGTAGTTTTCCGCTTAGTTGTAGCATTTCAACTGCTGCAGAGGAAGTGGTCACTGTCAGAACAGCCGGTTCATTCTCAGGTTTGGGTGCAAAGATATCCATAGGATGTAATTAGCGAAGGCGCCACTCGTTTACGAGCGCCCTCTGGTACTTCGGAAAAATGAGTGCTTAAAATTCAGGTGGAATAAAATTCATTTAGACCATTGGTTAGTCCTTCTCGATCTAATCTGGTTTCTGGAAAAATTTCTAGGAAAGGATGAAAATGAATAGAGTTATGGCAAAAGAACAAAAAGAACGCGGTTAACGCGCCTACCGCGCCCTTTGTTTCCAATCCTTATGGTGGGTATTGCATATAGAATGGTAAAGCGGAATAGGGCAAAACAGGTCCATCACCTTCACCGGACCCCCTTAACTGGTCACTTATCACTACTCCCCCTTTTATTCATCAACCCTTTTCCGGTCCCCCTTCACTGGACCCCTTCCCCTTCGTCGGTCCCTACTACTGCTCCCACCTTCACTGGACCTCCCTTTACTGGTCCCCTCTTCGCTGGTCCCCCTATCATTCACCGATCCCCATTACTGGTCCCACCCTCACTGGTCCCCCTTTTTTCTTCAACCCTTTTCCGGTTCCCCCCCCCCCCCCCAACCTGGTCCCCTCTTCACTGGTCAACCTTCTACCGGTCCCCCCTTCACTGGACCCCTCCCCCCCCCCCTTCACCGGTCCCCATTGCTGGTCCCTCCTTTATTGGTCAACCCTTTACCGGTCCCCCTTACTGAAACCCCATCCTTCACCGGTCCCTCATTACTGGTCCCACCTTCACTTGTAACACGTCGTCTGAATCCGGAACCCTCGCGCGACATCAGTGACACGTCTTCTGAACCCAGACACCTGTTGACCCACCTCGCTGACACCTTTTCTAAACCCGGACGCATGTTGAAGGAGGTGGGGGACACCTCTTACCAACTGGCATCTCCTTTGCGCGACGTCGGTGACATGTCGTCTGAACATGGACGCCTGTCATCAACTTCAACAGTTGACAACTGGTGACAACTACAACCCCTCCCCACTTCCCAAACTTCCTCCCAACACACTCCTTCAGCACTTCTGTGTGCAAACAAACACACACACCCACACATACACACAGACACCCACAGACAAACGACCGTTCTCGCTTATATATAGTAGGATAGTAGATGCTTTCAATGCAGTACCTGAAATTGAACAAGCCGAGGTGCAAATTTTCGAGCTCCCAATTTTAGCAACAACGAATTATGCGCTCCATTGCTAATCGCCAGTGTCGCTCATGCGATTGCGCGGTATTAATCGATTTGCATGCTTTGCACGTGCGACCATTTGCTTCCGTCGCAGGCTATGAACAGTCCCTCAATCCTCTGAGGTAAGCATGCCAGCGTTTTTTCGTCGCTAAAGTCAAATCGATGATCAGCTTTGTTCGCATCTGAATACTCTCAGTGCTTGTCCATTGTCTCTCATTTCGAAGTCGTTTTATCTCATATGCGTCTCCGTGCGTCTAATACGTATTGATCGACGAATTAATTTCGTGATTTAGGGCCTCCGCAGTGCTTCTGCTGGACGACGATGATGAACCCAGTGCTGTCCCTCGGGAACGATTTCGGTTGAAATGTGTCGTTGTCGCACCTCATTGACGGCGCTGGTCGGCTGTGGCAGCGCGCACTCGACCGGCCGTTCGCCTCATTTTCATCGCTTTCGTTCGCTCTTCCTTCTCACCATTTTTTAGCGTTCTTTATGGGCTTCAGCGGAAATTTCTGCGCTCCGAACCGTGCGCTTCTTCGCATATCGGGTCCGACCTTCTTAGTTCTCTACCGTCACTGTTCATTCGTAAAATGGCCTTCGCGCATAAAATTTCGTTAACTTAAGAGCATGATATAGTTAGGTGTCACAGCTAGGAAAATGTAGCGGCTAAGGGATTCTAGGTATCTTGACTGATATATATTGTATATATTATATATATATTATTTATATATATATACCTTATGGGTTACCATTTGGTGGTCTGGTATCGTGAGTAAGCATAATGAGGGACTAAGTAGTAAAATAGGGCCTGTTCATACCTCGCGACAAGAGCGACAAGAGCGACTGGAGCGAGTGGGGCGACGGAGGTAGTGGGTGTACGTAAATAATTGCGTACTCCACACCCCGTCCGCGTCGAATGTAGTGTGAAATGCGTAATTATTTACGTACACCACACTACATCCATCGCCCCAGTCGCTCTTGTCGTTCTTGTCGGTTTTGTCGCTCTTGTCGCGAAGTACGAACAGGCCCTTGTGCTTATACATTATGATTGACGGATAAAGGGCGGTCAATCCTTTTTGCGATGCATCACGCGGGATATCATTTAAGGCATTTCAATCCGTGTTTGGTCTATACCATGGCTGACGATGGCCAGCCTATGGACAACTGAGTGTTTTCTCCGTCCTGTACAAGTCTAGTGCAAATTCGCCTACCCCGCGGGATAGCGGGCATGGTTCTCTTGGTCGAAAAATTCAAAGCAAGAACCTGGAATCCGATTCACGTGACAGCCGGTTCCTCTTCCGACTGTGCTGCCACCAGGGATGGGCGGAAATTTTGAAAATTTTCCCAGAAAACAGAAAACAGAAAATCGCCTTCGTCAGAAAACAGAAAAGCCAAAAACACCAGAAAATCAGAAAACAGAAAACAGAAAACAGAAAATTTCGAAATTATCACACGACCTAATTATTTTACCTAAAGATCCATATTTCCAGTAGCAAATGCTTTTGTAGGACCAGAAATGTAGTCGTAAACCAGCGTTTTAATTTGCAAGCGTTTATAAAAATTTCTATTACACTCCAGCTACTGCAATCAGCATGTTGTAAATCTTGACTGATAGATCCTAGGAATCTCGACACTTGAAGTATACTACATTACTCATCAGCTCCGTTTCACCGCTAACGCCTCAATTAGAGAACGGTCCCACTATTAAGAAACAGGCCTTTTAGAATACCGAACACGATGAAGGCTCAGTAATCACTGTTTGCATGTTTCAACACAATTGCTTGAGTTTGTAGACACATTCTCGCAACATACTCTAAAGCTGTGCAGTGGTTCTTTGAGTAATACTGGCTGCCCCAGAATCTATTTTCCTAATTCGTCTTGTTCATCGAGAATACCTTTCCTTGTAAGTGTCCTAGTTTCCGTGCAGCTGAAAGTTTACAGGCCAACTTACCAATGCTCTTAAAAGCACCTAGTTACTACTTAGCCAACTAAAAATGTTGTGTATTGGCTTGATATTTCACAGAACAACAAGAGATTGCGAATGAAGGGCTGTCAGCATAGCAGATCTTGGGTGAAGGTGCTTCCTTGAATGCGAAGACACCATATAATAAAGACCGAGCATGTACCCTCTCCACCACATTATTATTATTATTTCCCCTCAGGTCTACATATCATATAACATCTCAGTGGAAGGCCAGCAGAACACCTTGCTGTACGGGAGTGCACGACATTAGCAACTATCGCCCGATCTGCCTGCTATCCGTAGTCTACAAGCTGTTCACTCGAGTGATCCTGAATAGGATTAGCAGAACGCTGAACGAAGGACAGCCATGCGAGCAAGCAGGATTTCGGAGAGGATTCAGCATGATCGACCAGATACACGAAGCTCATCGAAGTGTCGCGAGAGTTCAAGCTGCCGCTGTGGCTTACCTTCATCGACCTGAAGAAGGAGTTCGACTCTGTCGAAACTGAAGCGATCGTCTAAGCCCTGCTCTTTCAGGGTGTTCCTACTCTGTACATCAGAGTCCTTCGAGAGCTGTACAGTGGATTCACGACCATGATCTCACCCTTCTACAATGACGTCGTCTTCGACGTGAAGAGAGGGGATCGGCAGTGGAATACCATATCATCGAAGCTCTTCAGCTCGAAAACGCCATGCGCGAACTAGAATGGGAAGACATAGAGTGAAGGTCGACGGCCGGCAACTGACCATCTTCGGTTTGCTGATGACATCATAACACCGAGCGCTAGCCAGGCGGTGCAGATGCTTGTTGGCTTCGACCGTGTATGTGGGAACGTTGGACTGCAGCTGAATCTTACGAAGACGATGTTCATGAGGAACGGACGATCCGTCATCCTCACTCAACGAACGAACATCTTCGAATGCTCCAGATACATGTATCTGGGTCGCGAAGTCAACATGGCCAACGGCCTAGCGCCAGAGATGAGCAGGAGGAAACGAGCGGCTTGCGGAGTTTTTAAGAGCGTCGAAAGAGTCGTAGAGAAGACGAGGAACGTCCGGCTCGTACGCACCTTTTCGACTTCACTATTCTTCCTGCCCTAACATACGCCTCAGAGACCTGGGCTATACGAAAGCAGGATGAACACGCGATCAGCGTCGCGCAGCGTGGAATCGAGAGGACGATGTTCAGTGACACGACACACGCAAGTGAGAGAAGGCCTCCGGAGTTCCGAGCTTCGCCGAGGTTCGAAGGTCAGAGACGCTGTCGCATGGGCCAAGTCGTCGAAAATTAGGTGGGCCACGTAATGCGCTTCGCAGACACCGAGTGAACGTCACCGACTGGATTCCGCGGGATGTCAAGAGAACAGCAGGAACTGCCCACCAACGCGTTGGTCGGACTTCTTCGTCAAAGCCCTGAACAATGACGCTCTTCGTGTCCCTCGAGCGAAAAGGATCCATTGGAGCACCCTGGCACGCGGCACGGACGTATGGAGACGCTGATGGCGTCCGCTTGAACACCAATGGGACGACAGATGATATACGTGATAAATGAGAAATTTCCTGCATCACTACCCTATCACCAGCGAAATCAAAGGTAACTAAAAAACTTTTCTGTCTCTTACTAATTTGTGACACCAAAAGCTGAGCAATCTTCAGAGTTAGAAAAGCAGCTTCGACAAAGGCTCTGCAGAAAACGATATTGGGGATGATCGGCCAACAATGTTCAATTTTTAAACCGGGGTTGAAAAAATAACCCTTCTCATAATAACTCTAAGACATGTGGTTAGTTAACACATAATTTAGTATCCCTCAAAATACTAGTTTTATAGTTTTAATATAAGACTTTTAGTGATCGTAGATGGTCCAAACTACTGTTAATATGGAAAAGGATACAAAGCCAAACTATGAAAGTCGACAAATGTCCTATGAAGAAACTCCTTGCCAGCAGCACTTATACAATCAATCAAGCAAACATGTGGGATAGTTCATGAGTATATGGCGCAATTGCTACATCAGCACATCCAAAAATGCTACATGCTTGCCATTTAAGATACTCTAGAAACTCTATTTTGGAATGAAGCTCACTATTCTATGATACTTTTGAATTTTTTGAATCGGATTTCTGTGATAAAATTTTGTTCGCGACTCTATTTTCTGTTTTCTGGCCAATTTTTGGCCATTTTCCCAGAAAACAGAAAACAGAAAAAAATTGCCCAAAATGGCCAGAAAATCAGAAAACAGAAAACAGAAAACAGAAATTCCGCCCATCCCTGGCTGCCACGCGCAGTTTCTTACCACTAACCTTATATGTATATATTTATTTATTTATTCTGTACGTGGCGGTTATCCCTGCAGAAAAGATTGTAAAAGACTTCGACCCCATCACTAAGGTTAGCGTTTTGCTCTACGACATTGCCTCCTGACTCTTTGTGTCCTTCGGAATCCACTCCTGTAGGATGAAATGGCGTTTCGGCGAGCAGTTCTTCAAGCTTTTCCAGGCTCTGATGAAGGCGACGTCGCGGAAACGTAAGCCTAATCAAAGGTCGATACCAATCTTGGTCTACAGCTGAGAGCAATTTATGGAATAACGATAACGAATTAAGGACGGCGTTACTCAATCTGGGATGCGCCACGCATTGTACTTCTACGGGATGTCATGGAAGCGATTTGAATGTGTATTTGGAAATACAATGCGTTGCGGTGGGCAGCCGATGAACAATTCAGCACTTTATCCTTTTCAGACAAGTTTGCTACTATTTCACCGTTCCCGGAGGGATGGAAGGCTTGGTTGGCTTGGACGGAAATTCTGAACCAAGAACTTGGTATCGGGATGCATGCGACAGCCGTCACTTCCTTCGGCTGCGCTATAGGGCCCGATAAATAATAAATAATTCAAAATCAATTATCGGTATAGTAAAAGAAAACGTAATTTTAATATTATAGACAGCACTCAGAATTTTAACATCCTAAAAATAAAAGAAAAGCGAGTAAAATCATAAACTGCTAAGAAAAAGTCTTATTGAGTTTGCTATAGGGTGCTTATCCAGCCTGACTACATAAATCGACTTGAAAGGTGAACCCAGATTTTCTTTTTAATTCAAGAGGCTAGAAATTGAAGTGGCCAGTTCCCCATACGGTTCTGGTACAGTGCCGAAAAAAATATGACAAATATTGACGTCGTTCCTACTCGATTCTCCTGAGCATTCTATTGCTGGTAGCTTTATCCCCTTATTTAATACCAACTCCATGCACTGTTTTATGCACTTTTTGTAAATCCTAAATAGTAGGTCTATATCTCCACATCTGGTACTTCTGAGATTTACTCCAGCCAAGGGATCTTAGACATCCTCCTCAGCTGCAGTACATAGGTGTTCGTGGTTGATCTTTTCATTTCAGAGCTTCTAAAGAAAAAACATTGGCGCTTTGCGAAGTTAAAATGAGGGTGGATCTTCCTCCCCCATCCCCATAGATGACTGCTTTTTTCTAGTTGCTCTCTCTGTTTGATTTTCCTCCACCCAATGGATCTGATAGAAATCCGATAAAAAACGACAAGACTGAAAGCTGCTCAAAAAATCGATAATATCCATCGATTTTGGGTGCCTGATAGAAATTTCTCCACCTGATACGATTCCCTTCCCACGGCCATCACAGTAAGGCACTCCTATCTCGACCGGTAATGTCTGGGTATTTTTCCGTATTTTCCACTTATTTTCTGGAGTTTCCGCTATTTCCCCCTAATTTCTGCAACAGCGCCGATCAATAACTCTTAGCGTGTTATTTTATAGCATGATGTTATCAGCTACTCCGTTCCTTCCAACGTTCTCAAGGGTGATCCCCTACGGTGCGGCTTAGGGCCCCTTCGATGACTGTCGAGCTGCCAATCTCTTCTGTTTATACAGTGCACTCCCGACTGTCAATGGCGGTGTCCGAGCAATCAATCACCCGTTATTTGTCAGTAGCACCATGGCGATGACTCGTTCGTCTGAAATGCTGCAGACGACTCCTGCTGGTTCAACAGTAAAGGTCAATTGTCGAAATGCTCTGTAGTCACCTTGTTCAGGAGGCGGTTTGAATGTGCATTTCACATGCACGTAAAACTTGTTTGGCCCCAGCAGTGGATAAATCAGTGCTTCACTCTTCGCATGCAAAAGTGGCTTAGGGACTCCACGGAGTTGGGAGGTTTAGCTGAGTCAGGCAAGCTGTATTCAAAAGGAGTCCGTCCTCAGAGCAACTCACTTCATTCACCCAAGTGAATGCTACTAGACCTGCTGCAACATAACCATTTTCGCGTCGAAGTTGACACTTTTTAAATCAAATTTGACACTTTCCAAATCAAATGGACACTTCTCGAATCAAATTCGACACTTCTAGCTGTAAAACATTTGGAATCAAAGCGAAATCTTCCGAATCGAAATGACCTTCAAGCAGGTTAAACTAGCAAGGGTACTATCTCAACGGTAGGTTGGAACGGGGGCAGAATCGCCTCTCTCTTGGAAACAACAAAATGCAGATATCTCGACGCCAATGTACAGAGTTAGAGACGACGGAAGATCTGCCGTTGGCAGCGTTAGCCCTATGCCTGGAGGCGGAGGGCGGGCTAAGTTGGCTGGAAACAGCGATGACGAGCGAGCGATGGTGGCGCAGTGAGTAGAGGGGCGGCGTGATCCCCATGATCGCTGTTTCCAGCCAACTTGAGTCCGCCGTTCTCCTGCAGGCAGAGGGCTACACCGCCAACGGCCCAACTTCCGTCGTCCCTAACCCTGCGCAGAGTTCTATTGGGGTCGAGACATGTGCATTTTGTTGTTTCCCAGGGAGAGGCGATTCTGCCCATTTATACAATAATTGGGCCGTTCCTACCTACCGTTGAGATAGCCTCCTTGTAAGACTCAATAAGGTGGTTAGAATAACTTTTTGTTCAGGGAAAATTTGGTATAATTTGCTTTGAAACTTTTTTAGTTTACCTGCCCCAATAGGTGTAATAATTTCATAAAATTTTTATTTCTGGAGAAAAATATTCGCTTAAAAATTGTCCTAAAGTACAGCAAATAAGCAAGCATATGGTGCATTAAAAATCGGATCGAACTATGTATGCTATCGCAAGGTTCGTCGCAACTTTTATTTGATTGATTGTGTAAGTGCTGCTTATATGGAGCATCTAAATGAGGATATGTGTGATTTTTACAATTGTTTTTGTTGAATCGATTAGAAGAGTGAAACTCCAGGCAGGCAGAAATTTTGCTATCAATCTCTTAAAAAACGCGACAACTTAGACGAGCGCAAGGCGCAATCCTTTTTTCTAACCGAAAAATTGCTGCCTTTATGTTATTTAAAACAAGCTTCAAACTATTCTTTTTCTTTAAATTTTTTTCACAAAACATCAAATAATGTGTTCACTTATTGGGTAGGTGAACTAACACTTCAAAGAAAGTTATGCTAAAATTTTCATCGACCAAAAAACTTTCCTAACCTTTTTGGAGGGTCTCTAGTTTAATAGAGAAGAGGCTGATTTCAATTTGGAAGAGTACGCTTCGATTCCAAAGTCTTAGACTAGCTTGGAGCGGTGCTCTATTCGACTTGAAAGGTTTCCAGTTCGAGTGAAAATGGTATATTTACCTTCTTAAGATTGCCAAGAATTCCTGGAATCCCACTATAAAGGAGATATATTCATGGAATGGGTGCCCGCCTGAGGATTTTAGACTCTGTATGTAGTAAGAAAACCTGCCTATGTTCTGTAGAAATGTTGGAAATTCTTGCAAGCTTGTGCAAACAGTATTCTTAACATCTATTTGCAAAAAAGTGGTGCCTGATAAAGGAAAAACAAGGATAAAGGACATAAGCTTGGCGTTCTCCCGTGAGAGAACGCGCTTAGAGAATGCGCCGTGTACCCTACTTCTACTAGGTATTGCGGAGCCCAATTAAGTGCGTACTTGCCCAAAGGGTAAACCGGTTAAACTGATGATCTGGCGTAGAGCATTTCCGCCCGGTTAAGGGGAGGTGCGGGTTCGAGTCCAGTCTGGCGCTAGAAGTTTTGATCGCAACAAGACATCGTTCTGACAGCTTACAACCTCGATACCAGCCACTTGAGGCTTAAGGAACCGATTTGAATCGTTTCCATCAAGACCATTAGCTTGACTGATTCCATGCTGATATCAGCGTCCGGCTCATCCCGATATACGGGTGGGGGCTGATCGGTTCCACGAGGTGTGGATGTTGCGGTCGATCAAACGGCGCCGGTGGTCTAATAGCGTAGTGCATTCCCGCCCAGTTAGAGGGAGGTGTTGGTTTGAGTCCCGCCTGGTGCTAGAAGTTCTGATCGTAACAAAACATCGTTATGACATTTTACAACCTCGATACCAGCCACTTGAGGCTTAAGGAAGCTGGTTTGAATCAGTACCAGACTTGTCTGGGAAGGATAAAACACTGGCTTTTCTTTTGGCCAGCATAAGTAGACCAAATACACACTCGACATTCCACAGAAGCATAATGCTTGGCGCATCCCGAAAAGGATTGACAAGAACCGTCCTCTATCCTTTATCCGTATCCTAGGCGAGAAGTAGAAAGCCAGTACTTCGCTCACAATAAAACGGATGAGCATCGCACAGTAATTGCCGAGAGCTTTGCCCGCCGTCTCCAATTTATCTTTCGCTCCTCGTCAGCGGATTGTCGCTGACGAGTAAGTGCGTACTGGTCGGCCGACTGTAGGCAGCGTCGTCTCAGCGGCTAGTTCTGAAGCAACTCCTCGCACTGCCTGTCCGCCGTGTTTACTTTGATTGGCGTTCTTTTCGCACGATACTCGGCTCTAACTCGTTTCCCAGATGGTTTTTTGCGACGTTCGCAGCCCGACGCCCACCGCCTGCGATGTAGTGTGGGTGCGGACGGCGGAAGTCTCTGCTCTTCATCCGCTGGCTCCGTTATGCGCCAAAGAAGCGCTCTCCTCCTCCAGCTGAACAGGCCTGACGTGCTGGGCTGTCACATGCTGAATGACGTCTAGCTTTTTTCTCATCTCGAGATTCGCCCTGCTTGTCCCTGTGCAGTGCTGTGGTTTGGTAACCTGACGATGAGTTTACAATGAGTGTGCCGAGTGCCTGATAATTGGTTTTGTGGTTTTCTCCTTATGTTTACGCCCTATTTTGAATGTTTTTACCGAGTCCTAGTTCATTCAATTTTTGCATCCTCGGAATTCAATCTGGCTTCTCTTTTCTCTGCCTTTCGTTCTGATTTCGTTTTGCGTCTTCCAATTACTGGCAGCTTTTTTCCGTGTTGATTGTCCCCAGTTTTGTGCCCGTGGACGGAATTTCTGTTTTTCTGATTTTCCGGCTATTTTGGGCATTTTTTTGTTTTCTAGAAAAAGAACGAAATGAGTCAGAAAACGTAAAAATGCATGACTTATAAATTTTGCCGTAGGTAGAATTTAATGTGTATCACAGCATCAGGGGCGTGTGTAGCACAGTCGGAGGAGGCGCCGGCTGTCGCGTGCACCCGATACCAGGTTCCTGGTTCGGATTTCCCGCCCAGGCCAGCCAAGCCTTCCATCCTTCCGAGGTCGGTGAATTGGGACGTGTCCGGGAAGGACAGAGCGCTGACTTGTTCATCGGCCGGCCACCGTAAGGCATTGTATGGCCAAATACGCATTCAAATCGCCTCCACGACATCCCGTAGAAGTAGAATGCGTGGCGCATACCAAAAGGATTGCGTAACGCCGTCCTTTATCCTTATCCTTTATCACAGCATCACGGCCTCTGCATCAAAAAATGTTCTCAGATTACTTCAAATTTGAAGAAATCTGTTTGCGCGATGGCTTTATTAGTAATCGCGCCAAATACTCTTCCAAACGTATGTGGGTGCATAGTACATAGGGCAGTCGGAGAAAGCGCTAGCTGTCGCGTGCACCCGATTCCAGGTTCGTAGTTCAGATTTCCCGCCCAGGCTAACCCAGACTTCATCCCTCTGTGGCCGGTGAATTCGTACCACACTCACCTGGAGAGGACAAAGCACTGACTTTTCCATCGGCTGGCTACCGCGAGTCATTGTATAGACTAATTGCATGCACTCCAAGTCGAGTGAGGTAGTAAGGAAAGATGGATTGTCTCCGTCCAGTCAAGATTGGTCTTGGTGACTTGGTACCAAATTGATAATGCACTGTCTTAACGTTGTCAAACACTTTAATATTTATTCTATTTCTTCCAATTTGCGGAAAGCATATGTTAAACTGTAAATCAATTTCCTACCATCTCGCATATTCTGGCAGAAAGAGCCGGCTTTCGTACACTCCGAATCAAACGTATTGGGCTCGATATGCATTTAGAACAAATTTTAGACCCAGATGGAGTGCAACAAACTCTTTTTCTCCGTGGTCTTATAATTAAAAAGGATAAGAATCGGCATTAATCGATCCATTTTGTGGTATGGTCCTTTTCTGAGGGCATCGTGGGATCCATTGGAATGCGTACTTTCTCTACACATGCCCGGTATTTGCGCTGTCAGTAGCCGACAGAAAAACCAGTGTCTTTTTCTTCGAAGACATGTCAGGTACCAAGTTATCGAGCACGGAGGAACATAAGGCTTGGTGTATCTGAGCGGGAAGTCTGAACCAGGGACCTGGAATCGAGTGCACGCCACAGCCGACTCCTCCTCCGATTGCTACCACTCGTCCAGGTCTTTGAATTAGTATAGGACAAATGACCGACAGGGTGCGCATTAATTATGGGCCTCAAATAATCGAAGTGCCATAGTAACACAAACAATTCAAAACAGAGGAAAATACTTCAAGTGGAGTTACAGGATGTTTTGTTGCGATCAAAATTCTTGCGCCAGACGGGACTCGAAGCCGCATCTTCTGCTTTCCGGGCACCGGATATCGCGGTTGTTGCATGCGGTCAAACAGCGCCGGTGGTGTAAGGCGAACATCGCTGCCCGGAAAGCAGAAGATGAGGGTTCGAGTCCCGCTGGCGCAAGACTTTTGATCGCAACAAAACATCCTGTAACAACATAAGCTATAGCTCTGTTTTGTGCTCTCTTCCGCTGACGCGAATTTAGGAATTGGGAAAAGGAAGGGACTCCATGGTGTGGCTTCAGTGACCCATCCATGCTAAAATTGCTTACATCCTGGAGTTCCCTCCTGGCTCAATTTGGAAGCAAATAAGACAAGAGTCTGCAATCGAAATGAGGATAGAAGATGAGACGCCTGCCCGCCGCGGCGTGCTATGGTGACCTCCCCTAACTACCATAGCCCCCTACTGTTTCTCTTATATTGAAGGGTTACAGGTGTATTGTTCGATTTGATTGAGTCACCTAGGACGTGCTCAGTCACATCATAGGTGATTCATTGAATTTCACCAACCCCTCTATTTTGTGACTGCGCCTCCATCCTTTAGCCTTACCCTCCTCCTTTCTGGACTGCACCACACACGCTGGTAAAATACTCTCCGCAAACTGGTAGCAACCCTCAGTGTCTCGGCGGTGGTCCGTCCGTTGTCGGTTCGATGTCGCGCTGCTGTGGCCGTGTCGGCGCCGGCGGCGCGTGGCCCTGCTCCTCTCCACGCTCTTCCGCCGCTGCTTGTCCCCAGAGGCAGTCCGTTTTTCGTCGTCTTGCGTGAGCTGCTGCTGCTCAATTGACTCTAATTCATGTCGCCTCAGCTTCGCTACACCCCCGGTTTTCCGGCTCCAATCAGGCAACATGCACACGCTAAACATAGCTGTGTAGGCAGTGCTGGCCCGAAATGCCTTTATTTGTGTGTGTGTTCGCAGCGTAGTGCGCCGCGAACTGGCCTTGCTCCGTCCCAACATCTGTGCATGCACTCGATGTCGAGGAAAAACTTCTGAGAGAGTTTTTCAATGAATCTGGAGAGGTTCTCGATTGGGTACAGTACTTCCGGCCCTCATGTTCTGGTTTTTTGTCTTCCAAGAATTCTGTCCAGACCATGCAGTACATCCACTGGCTTGTTCGGTTCCGTGAAAAAAGATTCTCTCTGCTTACTGTAGCGGTATTCCATGTCCGTCTGCCCCAAGCGGAAGTGGTAACCAGCATTTCATCCGTATCCATACGCATGATTAAGCTTTTTTACGCTTCCGTCGCCCATTAACCTCCGAAGCTGCTCCACCTCAAGTGAGCATTGGACAACTAGCTTGTCCAACACCTATGTACATACTTCCTTTTTCTGGCCCTGAGGAAGGCTCTGAGCAAACACGTACAGTTTCCGCATCAGTGAGGCGCCTTCAGCTTCGGATAACATAGCTTTTATAGTATCAGCACCATTTCTTGAAATATGAAAGCGTTAAGAGAGTCTACAGAATAAGTGAAAGCTAAGGAGGTTTTTAACTAAGCCATATCTTTTTCCTTTCCTTGTTCTTAGCTTTAGGCGTTCATTTTCCTACAACGGACCTTCTCGCATCGTCGAGTTTTTTCCTTCCTTTTCTTCTTTTTTTTAAGAGCACTACTTCATCCTTTCTTAAATTTCTTAATTAGTTGCTGTGTTAGCAGTTTTGAATAATTGGAAGGCCCATTGACAGTCAAAAATTCCGGACATATTTTTAAATTCAAACGCGCTTTTTGGTTTTTGGTAAATCCCCTGTCATGATTTCCTTCCATTGTGTATGTGACATACCTAATATATCTATGTATCTATCTAATACATGATATATAATTTTTGTGTTTTGTAAATAATCAAATTGGCTATCTGTGTCGTGGTAGCCCATATTTCAATGTTTCTGCTTACTATCATATTCGCGCGGCACGTGGTAGCGCAGTCTGAGAAGGCGCCTTTTGTCGTGTGCTCCCGATGTTCGAATTTTCAATCCAAGTCAAGCAACTTTTCCATTCCTCCGGAGTCGGTGAATTGATACCAGACTTGTCTGGGGAGGATACCTTGGGGCCAGATTCATCAACCGGTTACCGCTCTCTAACGGTGAAAATACCGCCAAACCCGATGCTGTTGAATGTCATTTCAGGGGTTTAGCGGTATTTTCGCCGTTAGAGGGCTATTGCTACTGACGAATCTGGTCCCTGATTTATCTGTCGGCCGCCTATTGCAATTCGTTGTATAGGCTAAGCACACATTTAAATTGCCTCCACGACACCCGTCGAGGCTGAATGCGTGGCGCATCCCGCGAAAGTTGACTAATTTCGACCTTTATCCTTTTGGAGTTTTGATTCAGGTGCTGTGCCACCAGTTCGGAGTAATTGGAACTGATGACGCCCAAAACTTACGGTTTTTAAGTCTTTAAGGGTTTTACAGTTTTACATGTTTGAAAATAAATAAATAAATAAATCGAACGTTTTTTCGCTTATTGGTAATTCAGTTATCCTGATTCTACATATGCCACTCCATACCTGAGACAGAATTTCTATATTTCGTAAATAATCAAACTGGCCGCCTGTTTCTTAATGCTTTATATTTCAAACTTTTATTTTACCTATTGTAACTTCAAACATCTATGTACTTCACAGATATATGTACCGCCTAAACTGCTCTTATTAAGGATTACAGATGTCTTTCCGTACTGATCAATCCATCTGTCTTGCCTTATTGTCTTCGTCTTGCTTTCGTAAAGCGCTGATTCCACATATTTCTCACGCAGTTCGGATTCACCATGTTCCAACCCAGAACAAAACTATGTGAAGAATGTATTTGAAGAATGAAGCACGTTGAGGAGTAGCAAGAGATAGTCACGAGTTTTACGCACATAAAGCTCTCTCTTAAGTCAACTACAGAAAAATATAAACGTTGTGAAAGTTGTATAACCTTTCTTATTTGAACCCGTGATAAAGAACAGCTTTAATCTGTCTATCGCTGGAGATGAGCCAGGCATTCCGCGTCTATGTGATGTCGTGGAGGCGATTTGATCGCGCATTTGGTCTATACAATGACTTTCGGTGGCCAACCGATGAACAAGTAAGTTAAAAATCAGAAGGTAATAGGCAATTTTTACATCCATTTTGTTCCTACTCTTATACGGATGTAAGAAAATAAATTCAAAGAACATAAAAGCGCTCCATCCTTTCAAGAAAAGTCTTGTGTTAATTCACTGACCCCGGAACGATGCTAGGCTTGGTTAGCCTGTGTGGGAACTCGAACCCAAGCACTTTATATCGGGTGCACGCGACGGGCAACACCTGTGCCACTCCCGCACTGTTTGATCTTCTCCTATCTTACAATAAATGAAGCTTCGACTGGATCTTGTCGGCATTCGACATCTATGAAGAAGAAGGTGTAAATCGTTCATCATTACAACGGTTTAAGTAAACCAGGGGATTCATCAACGACTTACAGCAATTTAACAGAGAAAATTACAGCAGAAATCCCTGATAGCGCGGCTTATCAAGCGATATGGTTAGCGATAAGCCGCGTTATCTGAGTTTCCTGCTGTGAATTCTCTGTTAAAGTTATGTAAGTCGTTGATGAGAGGGTGCCCGTAGCGCAGTCGGAGGAGGCGCCGACTGTCGCCTGCACTCGATGCCAGGTTCCTGGTTTGGATTTCCCGCCCAGGCTAACCAAGCGTTCCATCCTTCCGGCGTCGGTGAATTGGTGCCAGACTTGTCTGGGAAGGATAAAGGGCTGACTTGTTCATCGGCCGGCCACCGCAATTCATTGTATGGTCAAATACGCATTCAAATCGCATCTACGCCATCCGTAGAAGTGGAATGCGTGGCGCATCCCTGAAGGGATTGAGTAACGCCGTCCTTTATCCTTTATCCTTTAAGTCGTTGACGAATCCGACCCTGCTGAAGAACTTGGTTAGCTTTTCCCACATCACGAAGGGCGACCATTCTGTGCCTTTTTGTTGTTTCGACTGTCGTTTCGTTTAATAATCGACGCTTATGACTACAAGGTCTCAAACATGTATCTGCTCATAACCAAGGTGGCCTAAGGTACCAGCTTGAAGATGCCTTTGAGATATAAGACCCTCCCACCATAGCTAGAGCTAATTGCGAACCTACTGCTATCGTATCATAGCAACCTGCTGAACTCACAAACTCATGCTCCTTCGAAATTGTTTATTTCTTACCTTCAGTCACCAAAGAGAAGAGTAATGTTCCACACCCGTACATTGCTTCAGCTGGAGTTGGCCATGAGAGTACTATACATACTTTTTGTTTAGAGCCTCCTTCCTCTTTCTACACCTACCTCCTCACTCTTTGTTTTTTCTCTTACTCGCTTATCATTATTTTGTTGCATTCATTGCTTTTTTGTAATGCCGGTTTCCGTCGCTCTTTTGCTGGCTACTTCTTCTCATATAGTAGCAGCGAATAAAAAATAAAATAAAAGATGAAAGCAGAGGTAATCTGATAGTCCACCGTTAAGCTTCACAGCGTTTTGAACAACAACAACACTTCTTATATATCAAAAGTGTCGATTTCCAGTGCATATCCAGAAGACGTGTGCTGTCTCTATATGCATCCAGAGTGACAAGTCACGGGATTTTTCCCATGTGTGTTTTGGCTTGTTGTTCAGCCATAAATCACCGAAAAGTCGGGTCTTTTCGCGCGCTAGAAGGTTAGAGGGCGAAGTCTATGAGACTCAATCCTACCTGAGGAGACTTACTGGCTTCGCACTTGTGTTTCGTCTACTCGTTTCTTTTTTCACAGAAGGCTATGCTAGATAAATGGTAGGGCAGGCGTTCCAATTCCAATTTGGAATGCGCCACGCACAATTACATCAACGAGAAAACCGTCCGGAAAATTCGAGCATTTGACCCAAATGACATGTGGTGACCAGCCGACATGCTACATCATTTCCAGAAGGTCTCGTACCAACTCGCCGACTGAAGTGATTGAAAGCTACATATTCTGGGCGGGCAATCCGAACTCACATACATAGAACCTGGAATCGGGTGCACGCGTCTGCAGGCGATTCCTCCGACTGCACCACCACGCTTCCTTTTTATTCTCGTTCCTTAATTTTGTCGGATTTTTTCGAAGATGATAGTTTTATCGACATTTTAAAGATGTAAGCGCATTGTGTGAAAAGAAACTGAAGAATAATCGTCGAATTCCTAAAAAGAACTCGAAATTTTGATTGGCAGATCTTCGGCTGAAGAGAATAAGAATTAATATGGATAATGTGAAATTTTCTTCAGCATATGTTTGTTAAAAATATTTGATTCATTCTTCTTGGAATCAACTTTGATATAATGTGATTCACTCGTACATTAAGGCGTAGAACCATGGCAGTCTGTACTCCCTACAATTAGTAGTAGCCTTTTTCTGTCCCTTACTATTATAGTTGTGCCCGAACAAATACTCGAACATTCGAACTCGAATATTTCTATTTCTTTCTAAATTGAATATTCCTATTCGAACGTTGGAAAAAAACGCAATTTTCGAATGCATTTTTTCCAACGTTCGGATGCTATTCGAATTCGGATGCTCGAAAAGACGCGATTTTCCAGTGTTCGGTTTTCGAATATTCGAATATCGTCGTTATTCGAATAAATGATAAAGCATAAAGGACGGCGTTACTCAATCCCCTTTGGGATGCGCCACGCGTTCTACTTCTACGAGATGTCGTGGAGGCGAGTTGAATGCGTATTTGGCCATACAATGACTTGCGGTGACCAGCCTATGAACAAGTCAGCGTTTTATTCTTCTCAGACAAGTCTGGTACCAATTCACCGACCCCAAAGGGATGGAAGGCTTGGTTGGGCGGCAAATCCGAACCAGGAACCTTGTTTCGGGTGCAGGCGACAGCCGAGGCCTCTTCCGACTGCACTCCACGCGCCCGCTATTCGAATATATTCGGTTATCCGAAATTTCTGGAAGAGCACACTATACTTACTATCCCTTGAGGCACGTGTGGCGCAGTCGGAGGAGGTGCCGGCTGTCGCGTGCACCCGATACTAGGTTCCTCGTTCGGATTTCTCGCCCAGACTACTAACCCTTCCATCTTTCCGGGGTGGGTGAATTGCTACCAGACTTGTCTGAGAAAGATAAAGCGCCGACATCTTCATCAGCTTGCCATCCAAGTCATTGTAAGGCCAAATATGCATTCATATCGCCTTCACGACATCCCGTAGAAGTAAAATGCGTGGCGCCTCCCAAAAGGGATTGAGTAACGCCGTCCTTTATCTTTATCCTTATCCTTTCTGTCCCTTGACTTATTTCTACAGATAGTGAAGAACAAATTGTTGGTAATCCGCTTGAACTGCGTCCTCCAGCACATGTATGCAGGGTGGTCCACATTTATTTATTTATTTATTTAAAGACGAGTTGCTGTCAAACACGTAAACATCCAATAAAAGGAAGACGATAGAACAGTGTTAGAACAACAAACAGAACTCTATTACTGAAACCCAGACCATTAAAATATGCCATTAATACATCAAAAGTCCTATGTGACAACGAGATAGTAAGATATTAAAAACTTGAACTGAGTAACCCAGGAGGCGCTCATCGGCCTTCAGTAACGAGTTCAGCTCCTTAGTGCTCCTATATGTAAGGAAATTTGCCCTAACTCGGGACCTAGCCATGGGAACTCGTAATACGAGCTTCCTCTCGCGATTCTATTCAGCTGAATACCGAAAAAGTCTATTGGCCTTATTGATAGCTTACCAGAAAGAATTTTAAACATCACCAGGAAGTCTGCTTTTCTCCTGAAGTGTTACGGGTTACATAAAGTCCATTTCGGAAATTCCTGGCTTTTTTGCGCTTTGCCTGTGGTGTTGTTCATTTTCTCTGCATCTTTTAGTCCACCTATGGTCAGTCTTGGGCGCGTGGAGCGCAGTCGGAGGAGGCGCCGGCTGTCGCCTGTATCCGATACCAGGTTCCTCGTTTGCGTTTCCCGTCCAGGCCAACTAACCCTTCCATCCCTCCGGGGTTGGTGAATTGGTACCAGATTTGTCTGGGAAGGATAAAGCGCTGACTTGATCATCGGCTGGCCACCGCAAGTCATTGTATGGCCAAATACGCATTCAACTCGCCTCCACGACATCCCGTAGAAGCAGAATGCGTGGCGCATCCCAAAGGGATTGAATGACGCCATCCTTTATCCTTTATCCTTATGGTCAGTCTTATTCTTCTTTTGCAACAGAAAGGACTTTGCTGGTGCCACGGTACGCCGTGGAATGCTATCCAGATGACATCTGATTCCTCTCACATTGTGTATCCTCGCGCTTCGTTTATTCATGGCACTGAAATACTGTAGCCTTCTTTTTTGCCGCCTAATCTTTCGTTCCGTGACCCAGTGATCCAATAGCTTCATCGTGTCGCGCAGATGAGACGCCTAGAGCGCTAGCGGCGGATCTGATCGTTGCACATTTAGTCGCTCGTTAGCGGCCGATAGAGATGGCTGGAGCGCTGCCAAAAAATCGTCCGCCCCGATAATTTGTCGTTTTTCGTCACGATTTCTCGGGGCCGCTTTGATTAAATTGTCCTCGACCGGGTCTGCGTCCGCCCCAAATCGGCATTCTTTCTTTCGTCTGAACCTCGATTCTGGCGCTTTCGCCATCTGCTTCTTGAAAAGTTCAGAGCTAGTGCGCCTTAATGCGTGTAGTTTTTCGAAATATCTCTCAAAGCCGGATTTCTATAGGAAGTAGTAGAGCGCCTTTACTTATTTAGGCGCATGGTAGCTCAGCCAGGGAAGGCGTCAGCTGTCTCGTGCACCCGATTCAAGGTTCTCAGTTCGGTCCCACATGGCTAACCAAGCATTCAATTCGCCGATCCTCCTGGTATGGAGATGAATTGGTACTACAGTAGTCTGAGAAGCATAAAATACTGAACTTGTCCATCGATTGGCCACCGCAAAACGTCATAAGGTCAAATATGCATTCAAGGCTGGATGATCGGATAATTCAGACAAATTTTATCAGAAATCAGTTGTCTAATCCGATTCGGTTATCCTCTATGAGATCCGAGGAGAAACTAGTTATTTGGATTATTCAAAAATGCGTTCTTGCTAAAGCTACTCTTTCCTGAATCATCCCAAGGCTCGAGGCTCTTCAAAGGTGTCATTTTTGCGTAATCCTTTTAACGGTGTTAAAAAAGACGTAATTCGAAAGTCCGAATCAGAATCCAATGTCTACGGTGAATCTGGGCCCCACTCTCTGTCGACTCTTCAATCAATGACGAACTTTGGAAGCACCATACTGCTTTTATCATTAGAGGGGCTAAGCTCGTCACTAGGTCGCTGAACGTCTTTATTAGCTAAAGTTTCGGCTGGACCGCCTTCTTCAGAACCTAAAAGGGTCAGTCATACTGCTTCTATTCCATACTATCGTTATCGATAGGAAGTTACCTTTCCTTTATGAACGCAGTAGCGAATTCGAAGCAGGCGCTGGCTGTCCTTTTCACACCGAATCAAGGTCTTGCTTCGCGTTTGGCCAACCACTCCTCAGAGTTCGATGAGTTGAAGTTACATTTTCGGAAGGATGAAAACTGAGTTGTCAATCGGGCAGCAACTGTTCCTTGGTGTAATGGCCAAATACGCTTCACGAAGTCTTGTATGGGTAGCATGGCACATCTCATGGTCAGATAGGGATTGTCTAATACCGTCTCTTGGGATAAAAACTTATATTTTTATGGACGCGTGTAGCGCAGTCGGAGGAGTTACCGGCTGTCGCATGTACCCGATATCAGGTTCTTGCTACGGTTGTCCCACCAGGGCCATCCCTTCGGAGTCGTTGAATTGGTGCCAGACTTGTCCCGGAAGGATAAAGCGCTGTCTTGACCGTCGGCTGTCCACCGCAAGTCATTGTATGGCCTCGCATTCAAACCACCTCCACGACATCTCGTAGAAGTAGAATGCGTGGCGCATTCCAAAAGGGATTGAGTAATGCCGTCCTTTACTCTTTATCCATAATTTTTCATTTTTTTAACCCAGGTTATATTTTTTTCATCAGCCTTTGGGCTAAATTTTCATAGGTGTGAATAAGAGCATTCTTCTAACCATAAGTGGGAAGTTCTCATACCTCTCCTCCTCAGTAAGATCTCCCTTCACACTGCAAAGAACCGTGCGAGACTACACCTTGTGGAAGCGGTGAAACAGATGACTTAAACTTCAGGTGGCTCCGTCGTTGTGTGACCTGAAGCCGTCTTCAGTATTCAAAATGTGCTATTATAATAACAACTGCTAAAAAGAAGCCTATGAAAACCGATACTTAGTCGGTACTCTTTGGTGTAGTTATTTCTCCACCGGTCGCGTATTTAACTCGACTTTAGAAGGTCTTGGACAACGAATTTCCGTCGACCTTTAATAAATTTCGTCCCCAAGAGATGTTCCTGTACTTTTGCGTCGCAAAAGAACAGAAATTGAAAAATATCACTGTTGTCATCATGGTGAGTGTTGGATTGGTGTAAAGTTCAGGTGCCCTATTTTTTACCTGTTCTTCTGGGACAGCTATGGCGGCGACTGCGTTACAGATATTGAGTGGAGGGGGTATCTCAACTTTCATTGTCGTTCACGTGGCCTATTTCTAAGGTTCTAAGTGTGAAATCTAGGGCACTCGCAGACTTCATTTGTTTCTACATATGAGTAGTTCTCCCTTTAAGCCAGAGTTCTATATTAAGGTAGAGCTTTTGCGTTTGTTCTTCGCATCTTAATAAATACGATTTTTACTTTCGGGCACTTTTGATTATTTTATATTTGTATACTTTTTAATTTGATGCCAGCAGATATCTCAAAAAAAGTGTATATTTTTCACACGAAACTAGACTATTGAAAACTAAATAGGCAAGTACTAATGAAGCTGGAACTAATTTCGTTGTTTTATTTTGTATTAAGATCTATCTTCGCAAAGTGTGAAATATCGCTGTACAATTTGATTGTATTTCGGCTAATAGCTAAGAAAAGCTAAAAAAGCTAAGAAATTGCAGGTGTGTTATGGAGAGAGATTGTGCCCCGCAATCCTGCTGTACATCGCATGCCTATTGCTAAAAAGAAGTAAATGATGTTTACATGCGTTTATCTAGAAAAAGGAAAGTAGGTCACCATGAAGAAACACGCTGCAATTCTCCACTGCATAACGTCAGATAAACAACATTTACGCTATTCACAAATATAAATAAAAAATGTTCTGGAATGCTTTGAACAACTGTACGGCAGTCCCTTTACAAGAAACGCTCTCCATATCAAGGAACTCCGCAATGAACTCCATACAAAGCTTCGGAAGTTGGGACAAGAATGTTCTGCTCATTCAAAAAGTGATTTTTTCTTGAGTTAACTTGCATAGGTGTTTTAGTGGAAATGTTTTAAAATCAAAAATCACTTTGCCTTTGTTAAAAAGTGTCTATTTTGACTTCAGACAACCTTGAAAAATGTCCGGCTTAAAATTAAAAGTGCGCAGTTTGAAGTTAAATCATGTAGTATACATCGCAACTTCAAACGTTCAGCGAACTTCCCTTTTTTGCTTCTTTTTCAAAGTATACTTATTGAAAGCATTTATTTATAGCGTAAATTTTAAAGAAAGAACTGAATTGTAACCCGAGTTATTCAATGAAGTACGACATCAATTTTCTGTGGACTATTTGGTGCAATATTTGAGAAGGTAAAAAGCTCGTAATCACTCTCATTTATGCAAAATAAGATAACATATTAAACGTTTTTATCACTTTATTTGATTTTTTATTTATTTAGGTGCTTTGATAATCCGATTTATTTCTGTACCAGCCAGGCTTTTATAGCTACTTCGTTTTATTAACGGGCCTAACTTTCTTTCAAAGGCATATATTCTTTCCTTAATTTCTCGTTCCTAGAGAAAAAGGTAGAAAAAGTAGAGCAATAAAAAACAAAAAAGAAGAGAAAAAAATCCTTAATGACGGAAGGAACCAATAACCAATCCTATTTCCACAGGAAATCAGGGGGTTTTGTGTGCTTCTTTCAGCTATTCGAAAAATTTTGCATGACGCTGTTGTGTTGTGTTAACAGTGTGTTTTGTTTATGACACGTTATTTAGTTAACGTAGAATAAATAAAAGGATAAAGGATAAAGGACGGCGTTATTCAATCCCTTTTGGGATGCGCCACGCATTCTACTTCCAGGGATATTGTGGAGGCCATTTGAATGCGTATTTGGTCATACAATGACTTGCGGTGGTCAGCCGATGTACAAGTCAGCGCTCTTTCCTTCCCAGACAAGTCTGGTACCAATTCACCGTCTCCGGAAAGATGAAAGGCTTGGTTGGCCTGGGTGGGAAATCCGAATCAGGAACCTGGTATCTAGCGCAGCCGACAGTCGGCGCCTGCTATGACTGCGCTACACGTGCCCCAGAACAAATAAATAAATAAATATTAGTAAGTGATGACTCCAACTAGGAATATGTCACAGCAGAAGTATGCGTGTATTAAATGTTGTTTAGAGTAGTTTCGAATGCCTCATCCTAGAGAGGTTTCATCGTTTACCAAGCTCATCCTGTGAGAGGAGGATGGAGGCGTGTGTGAAAAAGCGCTTGCAATTTTTCTGATTCTGACAGCGTGCTACTTTATTGCACCGCCACGAATGCAATGTATACCATGTTTCGTCGAATAGGACACTTTTCTAAACTAGCTTCAAGACTTTTGAAAGCAAAGCGAACTCTTCTAAATCAAAATGACCTTAAGGCAGGCTAAACACAGACTTACTAAGATAGTTACAATAAAATTTTGTTCAAGAAAAATATGGAGAACTTTCCTTGAAATACTTTATTTTAACTGCCCCAATACAAATGTGTAATAATTTTTTAGAATTTTTTGAGAAAAAATCATAAACTAAATTTTGTTTAATTTATGATTTTTCTCAAAGAAAATAAAAATTTTGAAAGAGCGCAGCAAAGCAGCAACTATGTAGTGCATTAATAGAATGGATCGCGCTACGCACTCTAAAAGCAAGTCGCAATGTTTATTTGATTGAGTGTAAGTGCTGATTACTGATTGCTCAAAAGTTAGGATATGTGTGTTTTTTATTTACAATTGTTTATGTTACGCTGTTTGAAAATGTGAAACTGCATGCAAGCAGAAATTCTGCTATTATCAATAAAATGAAAATCGCAAAGTTTTGAACGGTGATATCGCGCAGTCTGTTTTGGAAACAGAAAATGGCCGCATTCCTGCTCTTTAAAGCAAACCTTAGATGAGACGACTTCGTTTTGGTGACAAGAGGCCGCTTTTTAAGTGTTATCATCCTCAAACTTGGGTAATTAAACCGCGTGGGCGCAGTCGGAGGAGGCGCCGTCTGTCGCCTGCACCCGATACCAGGTTCCTGGTTCGGATTTCCCGCTTAGGCCAACCAAGCTTTCCATCTCTCCGGGGTCGGTGAATTGGTACCAGACGTGTCTGGGAAGGATAAAGCACTGATTTGTTCATCGGCTGGCCACCGCAAGTCATTGTATGGCCAAATACGCATTCAACACACCTTCACGACATCCCGTAGAAGTAGAATGCGTGGCGCATCCCAAAGGGTGTTGAATAACGCCGTTCTTTATCCTGTATGCTTTTAAAGCAAGCCTGAAAGTATTGTTTTTTCTCAAAAAATAAAATTTTTATAAAATCTTCAACTATTTGTTTTCTTATCCTATTAGGAAATAAACTAAAACTTTGATCATATACTAAAAATTTTACCCGAACAAAAAGTTATTCTAACATTTTTGGAAAACCTCTAGTTTATTGAAGAAAAGACTCATTTTGATTTGGAAGAGTTCGCTTTGATTTCAAAAGTCTTATAGTAGCCTAGAAGGGTGTTCAATTTGACGTGAAAAGTGTCCAATTTGATTTGAAAAGTGACCATCTCGACGTGAGTACGGTATATGGAGGAAGCTCAGTGAATTTTCGGAAGTTCTTTCTAGTTTTTTTCGGTCGTTTCTCTTTATATTTAGACCAAATGCCCATTCAAACTGCCGAACAACACTAAACGATGCGTAAGCAGAATGCATGGCGCATGCAATAAATGGACTAGTGCTATGCTCCCTATTTTCCCTCGCATAGACTACTTCTGTAGCTCCAAGCCAAAGAGGTCCGTTAAAGCCTGCTGAACGGTGTTTCAGAGCCGAAGAACGGCGCTGACCGTACAGTTGTTTTTCGGAAACGTTTGTAGAGCGCCGTAGGACCACCGTACGCTGATGGGATTCTCTCACACTTTTGCCAAGCTCCATACGGAGAGTTGTGAATTTTGAAGCGTAATCATCGACGCCGGTGGTGTTGGCAGTTGGCTAGCCGGCTGGCCGGCCGGCCAATGCGTGCATTATGTATGCAAATTTCAGTCCGGCAGCCATACTTCAGCTTTTCGGATGGCTCACCAGAAGACGAGGTCTAGATGAGAGCATGTTTTTGTGGATTCATTGATTTGGATGGCGTTACAGAGCCACTCAGTGCAAACTAAGGGTAGCCGTTCAATTCTATTCATTTTTGTAAAGGACGTGTCAGCAAACTGTTCTGGGCTCCTTACTCAAGTATATCAGGACAACATCTAAGGTGATACGCGCTCGCTATGGACGCAGTTACAGGGGGATCTAATTTGAGGATTTGGTGATAAAACCTGTAGGTAAGGTACCTGTAGGTAGCCTGGTTTCACAAACCTTTGCCACATAAAGTTTTTAGCAGTATCCCTAGATGTTTTCCGTTTATTAATCTTACTTATGTTTCAGTTTATTTGTGTTTGTATGTATTTCCCGACACTAACAGTTTCGCTGATCACAATTCAATATTTCTATTTGGCTTTCGACAAATTGTTCTAAGGAAGTTGTTGTTGTGACCTACATGAGCTTGTTCGTGAAATAAATAAATAAATTCGTATATAAGTACATTTGTGCACGTGTAGCGTTGTCGGAGGAGGTGCCGGCTGTCACGTGCATCCGACACCGGGTTTATGGTTCTGATTTACCACCCAGGCCAACCAAGCCTTTCATCAATCCCTCCGCGGCCGGTGAATTGGTGCCGGACTTGTCTTGTAAGAATAAAGCGCTCACTTGTTCATCAGCTGGCCATCGAAAGTCATTGTTTGGGCAACTACGAATTCAAATCGCTTCCATGACGTATCGTAGAAGTATGGCGCATCCCAAAAGCGACTGAGTTAGCCGTCTTTATCATTTTTTATTAACATACATTTGCTAGCAAATTGTTCACCAACCATTTGTGTCAGCAGAGAGCTGTCAAAAAGGCATTTGACCAGGCCATAAAGCGCTGGATAGGCAGGCAGCACAATATTTTAGTGACGACAATGGATGCCTAATAGATCACGTCTCAGGCAGGCATTTTGTCAAATAGGAAAGGGCAGATATTATCCATGTCAAACACTGCCTGAGTCGGTCGTTAAGGGTTTTGTGGAAGCCGTTAGCCAACTGCGAAACCGATTGGATTCCGCGATTTGCTGAAGAACCGCTGGATTTATAGCAACACATTGGCCTGATTTCATTGTTGAAGCCTTGAAACTTTGTGAATTCGATGCCGTTCGTATGGCTCTGGAAATCTGGGCGGTGTGGACCGCTGTGACACTAGTCAGGGGTTAGCAGAGAAACTGAACCCCTCGGTCAGGTGAGACGACATGAGTTGTAGAGGATACTGAAGACAAGAGGATAAAGAACGGCGCCTGTATACCCTTGAGGATGTGCCATGTATTCTGCGTCTACAGGTGTCATAGAGGCCATTTAAATAGATTTTTTGTTAAATGACTTGCAGAGGCCAGCAGATGAACAAATCATTGCGTTGTCCTTCACAGTCAGGCTTAGTACCAATTCAATGAAGTGCTTGGTTGGCCTGGGCGGGATCTTAACCAAGAACTTGTACTCCGGTGCATGCGACAGCTGGCGTTATCTCTTATCTCCGACTGCGCTATCACTATTCTGGTGATGCTATTGCTCTCCTATGCACATAATGATGGAGGATGAAGGGCGGCGTTAGCCAATTCCTCCTGGGATGCGCCTCGCCTTCTACTTCTAACGGATGTTGCGGAGGCAATTTGAATGCTTAATAGTTGGCCTATACAATGAAATGGTGTGGCTAACCGATATACATGTCAGTGTCTTATCTTTCTCAAACAAGTCTTGTGCCAATTCACCGGAGAGACAGAAGGCTTGGTCGACCTGGGCGGGATCTTAAGCAAAGATCTGGAATCGGGTGCAAGCGACAGCAGCTGCCTCCTCCGATGCGCTGCCACATGCCTAAAGAGCTTAAAACTCCACATTATTGCTTCTCTATGCTATTCGACGATCATTGAGAAGGATATTCCGTAAGGCCTAGCCATTCTTTTCTTTTAGGATTCCCTATTCTAACCCGTGTCTCTTGACGGAGTACTTGGAGACCACCGCAGTCCATTCCTCTTTCCGAATTTTTTATTTCTCATTTTCCTTCTCTCTTTTCCTTCCGAATGACCTTGTACATTTCCTTCGTTTGCTGTTTTGTTCCATAGATTTAGTCTTCCACGTCGCCTTTAGAACTTCATACCAAGGACTGCCTTCAAGCTCACCTTCAGCTTCGCCGACGAGCTCGCTTCATCTACGCTTTTTCCCACCACCTCTTCCATTCTATTCGTGCAAACTCCGATGAGAAAGCGCCAATTCTGATGCACTACTTGAATAGGATGCCGGCTCTATAGTAGCCAAAAGTGCTTCTAGATTCGCGCTCTGACGATGACTAATTGTGCGTTGCAGTCACAGAAGAAGCTATTGTTCCAGGTGAGAAGTTCGACGTCGCACCGACCACGAATTCCACTGCACGAGCGTACGGTCGAGGTCATGGCATGCCGACGGAAACCTCGTCGAATGATTGATATTCTGCGATCGCCGGAAGTGTGCCGCTGCCTTCGGTTTTCAGTTGTAAATTCGTACGCTTCGGTAGAAGACGCAGATATCGATAGGAGTCTTTACTTAGCTTCGAGATTCAGTTGAGGTATTGACTAGGACCGGGTCTGCGTCCGTTTGGAGTGCAAAAGCTAGTATATGTGGCAACATCCCAAAGCTACCAGTACCGCCTATCGTTCCGTTGATCATCTATTTCTTCGAGCCTACCAGCTACGTATCCATTCGTCCTTGTCACATGCCAGACTGGTCCAGTGGATCTCGAGAGATGGAGCTCGAAGAGCGTCAAACCTTTCGTGGAAGTCTTTTGTGCGTCACGCATTCTACTTCTACGCAATGTCATGGAGGCAACTTGGACGTATATTCGACTTGTAAAGTGAATTACGGTAGCCATCCAATGAAAAATTCAGTGTTTTATCCTTCGCAGGCGACTCTGCTTCTAATTCCCCAGAGATGTGGAAGACTTGGTTGTCTCGGGCGGGAAATCGGAACCATGAACCTGGAATCAGGTGAACGCGACAGCTGGCGCACGTCCAGCTGCGCTAGCACGCGCCATTCAGTATTTCGACATTCAATATATCGCAATAGCGAACAATCCTAGTTGGAGTGGGCACCGCTAGAAAAACGGAACAAAACAATTACCCAAAGGGTGACCTCTTCCGATTAGGAAATTGGGATCTATCCTAGTCCGGGGGGGGGGCACATAACTAAAGAGTAAGTGAAAAATCGACTTGGGACTTACCGAGCACGATAGAACCTAAACCAGAAAAATTCATGAGCAAAAAAAACGAAAAATAAATGTTTTCGCCGCGGTTGTAAGCGGGAGAAGTTAGGTGCCACCTCACCCCGTTATATCTTTGTTATAACATGTCAGGCGGCGGTCAGCACGCACTAGGTGGCTTTATGCGCCCTCCTCACCATGTTATATCCTGGTTCTAACATGTCAAGCGGTGGTCAGCACGCGGCACGACTCCATTTCGTCGCTCTTTCCCCGCCGACGTTGTCAAACCGCGGCGATTTTTTTTTATTTATGCGTTCGTTTTTTTCTTTTTTTTTCTCTTTTTTCCGGAAATTGCAATAGAAGATCCTCCCTTAGGCTAAATCAGTATATGGTTCTTGTGGAATAGCTCACTTTCAGTTTAAAATTTCTTGTCGAACAGACCGAGTGAAATGCTCCCTCACCACTAGGATAGATCTCACCAGAGTTTTCACACTTTGAAACAAGCTGCAAGCAACAACACCATGCTGCAGCTGAAGGTTTTTTTACAGCTGGCTAAATAATTTATTCGTTTTTCATACATTGTGCACCCGATACCAGGTCCCTGGTTCGGATTTTCCGCCCAGGCCAACAAAGCCTTCCATCCCTCCGGGGTTGGTGAATTGGTACAAGACGTGTTTGGGAAGGATAAAGCGCTGATTTGTTCATCGGCTGGCCACCGCAAGTCATCGTATGGCCAAATACGCATTCCCGTCGCCTCCACGACATCACGTAGAAGTAGGATTCGCTGGCGCACCCCAAAAGGGATTGCGTAACGCCGCCTATTATCCTTATCCTTTTATTATGTATCGACGCTGGTTTGGGGAGTAATTCCTCAACTGTTATCTGGGCCCTTACTGGCTCCGAGGAAGTCGAAACCGTCGAAATACAAACCGAATAAAGTGCCGTTTAGGTAGCTTCACAAAACTCACACTTCATCAAAAAAGGATTCTAATATATCTACCACTATATAATTGAGTTAGCTCCCTGCCCTGTAGATGGTAAGGCGTATCTCACTCAGGTTGGGAACCTGGCTGAGATACGCCTCGTGGGAGCGCGCGCAATCTCATGGAACCCCTTGCGACGCCTCCGCGTACCTCGCGCGGGCAACGTCTGCCGTTCAACATGGGATGTTGTTACAGCAGAGGACGCGTAGCCTCCTCCTGCTTGACACAACGGGGTCTGCGCGCGTTTCTGAGTGCCTGAATCCAGAAGACGGGTTCCCTTCGTCACACCACAACCTTCTGGAGTCAGAAGAGGAGACACCGTCGTCCAACGACGAGGCATCGCATTCAGAATTGAGCATGAGATGCTACTGCAGCAGAGGAAGCGCAGCCTTCTCCTGCTTGACACAACGGCGTCTGCGCGCGTTTCTGAGCGAGTCCTGAATTCAGAAGACGGGTCCCTTCCGTTGCACAACAACCGTCTGGAGTCAGAAGAAGCGAAAATAAAGGAAGCAAAGGCCACATCGTCGTTGCACGACGACCGGCCGCATTCAGAACTCAGCATTATCCCATGTTGAACGGAGAACTTTATTGCTGCAGCAGAGGAAGCACAACCTCCTCCTGCTTGACGCAGCGACATCTGCGCGCGCTTCTGAGCGTCTGAATCCAGAATACGGGTCCCCTTCGTCGCGCAACAAGCAGACGGAGTCAAAAGAGGTGACACCGTCGTCGTACGACGAGCGGCCGCTTCCAGAATTCAAAATGGGATGCTCCTCGAGCCGAGAAAGCACAGCCTCCTCTCTATTGACACAGCGGCATCTGCGCGCGTTTCTGAGTCCCTGAATCCAGAAGGCGGGTTCCCTTCGTCGCACCACAACCGTCTGGATTCAGAAGATCGAAAAGAAAGGAAACAGAGGACTCATCGTCGTCCTACGACGACTGGCCGCATGCAAAACTCAGCATTATCCCATGTTGAACGGAAAACTTTACCCGCGCCAGGTACGCCTTTGCATACCTCGCACAGGCAATGTTTGCCGTTCAACATGGGATGTTGCAGCAGAGGAAGCACAGCCCTCCCCTGCTTGACTCAGCGGCGTCTGCGCGCGTTTCTGAGCGTTTAACTCTGAATACGTGTCACTGACGCCTGCCTTGAGCATGGTAGGACCACTAAGGAGTGGTGGAGAAGGAAAGTAAGGGCCCTTTAGAGTGAACCAGGTGAGCGTCCAGGAAGGAAAGGAACAACCTGAAGGAGGGACCAGAGTGGGGAAGCCAGCAAGAAGAGACCAGTAGGGGGTCAATAGTGAAAACAAGGAAGTGGGCCAGGGGTTGGGACCAGGAAGGTGGGAGGGGGGGGGGGGGAGACCAAAGACCAGCAAAGGCAGACCAGCAATTACATCTACAAGAACAAGAAACGAGTGAGGGGGATACTGGCGCCCGGATTCGGAAGACGTGTACACAGTGGAGGGGCCGAAGTACTGCGCAGCATAAACCATGTTACTGCACGGTGTGGAGAAAATGTCTATGATGAAAGGTACCGAAGTGGTGAACGGCTTGATGCCGATGAAGCACGCAGCAGGTGCTAGATGTTAGCGAATTTTAAGTTTGACAAAAGCTGCCTTCTTTAGATCAGTGATGGTGCAAAGTCGCGCGAAGCGCGCAAGTGCGAGACACGCCGTTAGGCGTGTCGGAGCACTTGTATTAGAATATTCCAATATTTATCTTTTGTCGGATTGCTATTTTTATAATTCATTATTTTTATTTCTATTGCTCGTCTTTATCCATCTATTCGATGCATAGAAACTCAAACTTGCATAATTAAGGTTTATACGTTACCAATATTTTCGATGAATAACCAATTAAATATTGCAACCAATGTAGGGTATCCAGTGGAAGACTGAGATAGACCACTTCTGAAATGACTTAGTATTTATGTAGTTTTTACGAAGGTGGATAACCACCGTATGCAACCCACCTGAGCCACTTTGCGGCGAATTTTCGCTATCAATCGAACAGAATTTACGACATGTTGAACGGGTGCATGGCGCGGCGCAACTGTTCTTTCAGTCCTAAAAGGTTGCTCTTTCCAGCGCTCTAAAATGAGCCGAAAGTAAGTCATTATTGCCAGGAAAATTTAAAAAATTATAAAATCTCATGCAGTGTATTTACTTACTGGTGCAGCTGAGTCTAAAAAAATTCCAAAGAAAATCCTATCACTATTTTTCCATAAACAAAAATTGCTGAAAATATTCTACCCTAGAGTCTGAACGACGCTCATTTTGAAGTGAAAATGTTGTTTGATCTGTTTTTAGACTTGCTTGATGGTATACCTAAGATTATGTGCATCTTTGAGTGCAGTAAATAAATAAATTTGATTTGAGAAGGCTCCAATTTGCTGTGAAAAGGGCACAAATCGCCTGCTCCGAACTTTACTGGTTGTCGTAACCAGTCATGTAGTGCCAGCCATCACCTCACAAATAGAGGCCGTTGTATGTAGTGCCCACACGTCCCGTGTAATTTGCAGGCTGGCGACCGTCTATCACCGGCCATCATCCGCTTTTTTCGCAGTCGCGGCTGCGTTTTACCCCACCTTTGTGGAGTGCGGTATGTGTCGCTCGAAGTGACCTTGACGCCAGCCGCGTGAAGACCGTTGTGCTGCTGCTGACTGTACAACGACGAGTGAATTGTGAAATCCACTAGTAGGAGCCTTTGAAATCCAACCGACACTTAGTCACCTGCATGACGGAGGGACGCCGTCAGTCGCCGGTCGAAATGGCCGAACGAGGTCGAGATAAGACGGCTGGCGACAGCGATCGTCTGATCAACAGTACACTTCAGGCGATGCCGACTTCTCGCAGCTGGGCGTCGTGATATACGCTTTTCAAATTTTCGCCTAGTTTTTGACTTCATTTTTCATCTAAACCATTTTCACGTCGAATTGGACACTTTTCAAATCATTTGGAAATCACCTTTCAAATTAGATTAGACACTTTTCAAATCAGATCTTATTTCGTCCAGAAATTTGAATTTTGGATTTAAATCTCTGCTATGGAGGAGACGCAAGGCTGACGTGGTTATGTTCTGCAAATTAATGAATGGTCTTACTGGGCTCAAGTTTAGTGATCTCCTGCAAGTTAGAGCCGTCATTAAGGGGCTTCAACAAAATTTGGGGTTCTAAGAAGTCGCAAGAATATTGAAAATTTAAAGAATATTGAATTTTTGTCAACAAAGCAAGGTTGGAGTACATTAAGCTTTGCCACGCACAAACTGTACCACCCCAACTTCACACATTCAAAAGCATGTTGGATAGGTATCTGGGACGCATGCTGCATAGGTGTCCTAATTCCAAAGCTGTACTTAATTCCCTCAAATGTTCGCTATTGTTCTATTATAATTTCCTCTCCTGATACATCATGTTCCTTTACCTTTTTTGGGTATTCTATTTTAACTAGATGTAGATCCGTATTGTGTTGGAAAGTTTGTCTGGTGAGTGTTATGGTAACAGTGTTTAAGCATGGAATTCTATGTGGTAAATACAAGTACAAATACAAATATAAATACGAATAGACATTCTTCTAAGCTAGCCCAAGACTTTCGAAATCAAAGCGAACTCTTCCAAGTCAAAAAGAACCTCTTCTACATTAAACTATAGGCTCTCCAAAAAGTTCGCAGTGATTTTTCGTTCAAGGAAAATTTTAGTATAACTTTCTTTGAAGTTTTAATTTGCTTCATTTTACGTTGTTGTTTGTCTGTTTTGATGTTGCTTTTTTTTCGTTTTCATTGTTCATTACAAGATGCCTAATTTCCGTAAGGAAGATGGCTTTTTCCTCGGTGTTGTTTGATCTTGACGTTTAATTCACATGGGTAATCCATGTAATAAACATACATGCCCAGTATGTTGAAAATTTTATAAAATTCTCACTTTTCGAGGAAAAATAATGGCTTGTATTTAGATTGTTTGAAGGAGCAGGAAGGTGGACATTTTTAGTGGCAAAAAGAAATTGCGCCATGCCCTCTTCCAAAAAGTCGCGATTTTTATTCGATTGATAGTAGAATTTATGTTTGCACGGAGTTTGACACCTGTTAGCGATACGAAAAAAAAACAACTGTAAAGAATACACATATTGTCACTTTGATTGTTCATGTAATTGACATTTACACTATAAATCAAATAAAAGTTGCGGCGTACTTTCTGAGATCATGGCGCGATCTGGTATTTTAATGCACTATATGCTTACTTCCTTGCTGTGCTTTAAGACCATTTTTAATGTGTTATTGTTTTCTGAAAATAAAAATTTAGTAAAATTATTACATTCACTGGGACAGGTTTACTAAAAAAATCAAAATGGTACCCAATTGATACCAAATTTTCCTTGACAATTTTTTTTCTAACCATCGCGTTGAGTCTGTAGTTCTACCTTCCTAAAGGTAGTATCGATTTGGAAGAGTTTCTTTGGTTTCAAAAGTCTTAAAGCGAGCTTAGAAGAGTGTCCAATTTGATTTCGAGCTCTGCTTGGACGTGAGCCAGTGACGGGGTGGCGTTTCCTCGAGATGCCTTGCGGCTCAGTTTTATGGTGTATACGAACTTTGGAAAACTGACTGCATAGGAGGAACGTATCTACTGAAAGGCGGAGCCTCTGTGAAGAAAGTATAGAATACAGAATACAGGGCGCAATTCGATGTTATCCTAGTGGAGGGGTGGCCGGCTAGAAAACCGAGTCGAGTCGTATGCACGGGTAACATTCCCGGACTGGAAATCGCAAGCGCTATCTTCTCGTAGGCTACATTAACGTGCAGTCTTTGTATAAACAGTTTACACTCGTTTTTGCCACCGTTCCCAAACAGACTGAGCGAGGTTCCCCTTCCCACTAGGATAAATCTCGGAGTTCTACGCCATGGATGCTACAACTAGGTAGACAAACGGATTGAAAATGGTTTTCCTCATAGAGCAGGAAATTGCGAAATTCCGTCTTCGTCTTGCCGATTAACACATTGACGACAATCACTTTTTGCGGCAGAAAGTCGTGTGGGACGCTCGCGCTACATATGAGCCATCGGTGGCTCATAATGTCCCTCAAGGACCACTTTTTGCTTCATGTATTTTCTTTCAATTTCTTTTTATGAATATGTTGCTTGTGGTGTTCGTTCTTGTTCGTTTTCAGTTTTTTTTATCAATTATCAAATATTGGGCGCGTTTAGCGCAGGCGGAGGAGGCTCGGGCTGTCGCATGCACCCGATGTAAGGTTCTTGGTTTGGATTTCCCGCCTAGGCCAACCAAGCCTTCCATCCGCTCGAATCGGTGAATTTATTTATTTTATTTATTTATTCAAGCGTGGGTTACAAAATCATCACACGCGTAAAAAAACGATCGAAAATAACATGAGAAATTCTAGAAAATTACATCGACACAACACCATCTACAAAAAGTTTTTACGAGCAACAAGGTGTCTAAAACGAAATGTTGACATGTTAATAACATTTTCATCATCACCTAGAAGTAGGTTGAGCTCCTTAAGATTTCGATACTTGAGGAAGTTCGACCTAACTTTAGACCTAACAACTCTGGGATACAACCGAAGTCTTCCTGTCCGATTTCTGGTCAGTGGCACACCAAAAAACTCTGTAGGGTCTATTGAAAGCTTCCTAGTTATAATTTTAAATAGCATGATCAGGTCCGTTATCTTCCGCCTACTGCACAGGGAGGGTAAACCTAGTTGTCTGGCCCTATCAGCACCATTGGGAATGTCGGCATAGCCCATTCTAAAGCACCTCATGAACAGCTTTCTCGTGTAGTTGTTTTGGACGCTTTCAAGGAGCTTAATAAATTTCGTTTGACAGGGATTAAACACAGTGGTGGCAAATTCCATGATGGGTCTCACATAGCATATGTAGGCACGTAAGAGAGTCTTAGGGTCGTTTGTCTTCAGTACCTTGAACAGGTTATAAGTCCGATAGTTTGCTTTGTTTACAAGCGTTTCGTAGTGCGCCCCAAAATTGAGTTCACTCGATATGAGAATGCCTAAGTCCTTAGCTTCCGTAACCTGCTCCAGGGTAATGCCCTTAAGCATATAGATTGGAGAGTACGTCTGGTGCTTAGACTGTATTACAAGACATTGCGATTTGTCAGCAGCAAGAGGAAGCTCCCAGCTTTCTGCCCATTTTTCAATAAAATTGATGGCTTCTTGAACTTCATTGGATACCGCAGGTTTGTCAACCTCTTTGTAAATTTTTACGTCGTCGGCGTACATTTTACATGAAACTCCAAATCTGGATACAGCGTCAGGAAGCTCATAGGTGTACAACAAAAAAAAGACCGGTGATAGAACTCCTCCCTGCGGTACCCCACTAAAAGCTGGATAGATCGAGGAATAATTGCTTTCCACTTTGACCTGATACGTCCTTCCTGAAAGAAAGTTTCTAGTCCAGTCCACAATCATAAGGTGAATACCAACCCTTGCCAATTTGAATAATAGTTTTTCCAGGGGAACCTTATCAAAAGCCTTGGAGAAGTCAAAGTAGACAACATCGGTTCGATTTTTGTTTTCCATAGCTTTTGTCCAATCATTTAGTGAACTGAGAACTGCAGTCTCCACTGAACGCTCTTTCATAAATCCAAACTGCTCCTTAGAAATGATGCCCTTATCCTCGATATGCTGCAGTATATGTCTTTTTACAATTTTTTCAAAAGTTCTTGCGAACACAGAAGTTATGCTGATGGGTCGATAATTGCCAGGGTTACTGTACGGAGGCTTTTTGCGGATGGGGGTAACAAACGCATGCCTCCACCTTCGTGGAACTTCACCCTTCATATAGCTCATGTTGAAAATCAGTTCTAAGGGAAATGCAATATACTCAATGACATTTTGAATAAAGGATAGCGGAAGAAAGTCCGGAGAGGTTGACTGAGACTTGGGCCACTTCGACAAAATTTCAAAAATTTCTTCTTTATGGAACCATAGTGAAGAGTTCATTTGAGGAAAACTGGGAAGAGATTCACATTGGACTGCCGTGAATACAGTGTCGACCTCCAATGGGATGCTGAATACTTTTTGGAATTCTTCCGCAAGTAAATTTGCCTTTTCCATAGCTGACGACACAGATACTCCCTCAGAATTTAACAGGTTAGGAATGCTTTCATTTCCCCCGGAAAGGGATCTAACATATTTGTAGAAAGCCGTTTTGTCCGCAATTAGGAGGATAAAGCACCAACTTATTCATCGGCTGGTCATCGCAAGTCATTGTATGGTCATATACCCATTCATATCGCCTCCACGCCATCCCGTATAAGTGGAATGCGTGGCGCATCCCGAAGATCGAGTAACGCCGTGCTTTACCATTCATCCTTTATTAATTTTCTTCTCGTTTTCAGCCATGCTTGTCACACTTGAGGAATCATGGTATTAAACTGATCTGAATTGATGATGATAAGCTGCTTTGAATTGATCTGATTGCAGGTTTTATTTATTTCATAATAAATAGAAGATGATTGTAAATAAACTTGAGATTTATGAAGAAACAGTATCAAACCTTAATGGTTTGTTTCGCCACCTCCCTCCAGACAAACCGTTTTTGTTATAACACGTCCTCGGTGGCTCATCAGTGAAGAAGGAGGTGTTATAATTTTCATTTTTATTATTATATTTTATATTTTATTATATTTTATTTATAATTTTCAAATATGTTATTGTTTTGTTTTTATTTTTATTTTATTTTTGTTTTATTTTTTTGCTTTATTTTTTATACACATTTTTTACTTTTTAAATATTTATCGTCAATATTTAGAAATTACTAAAGTCGCATAACTAAAGTAGACTACCAAAAAGTAATGTCTGACTTTTGAGCCCCCTTAGACGATGTTTGGAGGAGATCGGTGACCATGACTCCGACAGCCTTACTATCCGTATCTACGGTAACCTACCGTAATCGTCCGCATTTTCGAAAGCGGACTTCATGCCAACACCCCAAAAAACCCGGTAGATGAAGCTTGGGCGAAAAAGACAGTCATGAATTGATTTGATAAGAATTGATCTCCTTCCTAGTAAATTTTTTCTTTCGATATATCTATTGAAAACAGCGACAATTGTCTTGCTTATTCCTGTTCGTCTTTCTCCTATCACAAGTAATTAGGGAGAAAAAAAAACTGTAAAAGCCGACGGCAATAGTACAAAAAATAGGGCGAGAAGTTGTGAGCCACCGGTGGCACACATTGTCGTCGATATGTTAAATCTTCGGCTCTCCTCAAAACTTCATCGTCAAGCGACGACCTGCGCCCGCGACCCGGTTTCTCTTCGAGATCAAAATCACCAGAAGGGAATCTTTCGAAGCAGAGCCTCACCGTTCGTTCGCAAGGACAGTCCATCGCAAAAGCGTTGCTAAGGTTACGTTATGCCTCTGTCGTAGAATCTCCCAATTTAAAATCGTAAAGCATGATGACTCGATAGTCGCGTCGGCTCATGATTTTACGGAGCTCTGGAAAAGGTCTTTTCTAGTAAAATTAAAGAGAATCACATATGTTTCTGGAATTAGGAGGAAAAACTTACCGAACTATATCTGTGGCCTTCTTTGAGACGGAATGAATTAGGGTAAAAAACGTGTTTATACATACCTCGAAACAGAGATTAATTTTGCGACAGCCTAATAGAACAACACTGAGCAGACGACAAGTGCTGTTCAATTTTGCTTTCTATTGCTATGAAGGGGCGCGTGTAGCGCAGTCGGAGGAGGCGCCGACCGTCGCCTGCACTCGATACCAGGTTCCTGGTTTGGGTTTCCCGCCCAGGGTAACCAAACCTTCCATACCTCCGGGGTCGGTGAATTGGTACCAGACGTGTCTGGGATGGATAAAGCGCTGACTTGTTCATCAGCTGGCCACCACAAGTCATTGTATGGCCAAATACGCATTCAAATCGCCTCCACGACATCCCGTAGAAGTAGAATGCGTGGCGCATCTCAAAAGGGATTAAGTAACGCCGTTCTTTATCCTTATCCTTTATCACAGCATCACGGCCTCTGCATCAAAAAATGTTCTCAGATTACTTCAAATTTGAAGAAATCTGTTTGCGCGATGGCTTTATTAGTAATCGCGCCAAATACTCTTCCAAACGTCTAATGCCGTCCTTTATCATTTGCCTTTATTGCTATGAAGACAAAGCTGGTGCCCCATCCCTCAATTAGGAGGAATCTCTCGCCTTCTTTCACGTACACTCTTGTGACCAGTTTAGCAACCTCCTAGTAAAAAGGCCAGAAAAACTAAGTTTTCACATCTCCCACCCTTCAACGCCGCAACGTCGCCCGGTTGGCACGACTTGTTAGATCCGGCTGCAGATAGCTCCGCTCGACTTACCAGCAGGAGCCGGCCAGTGTGGCGAAAGGGAACGTAGCGGCCGAAACTCCTGCCGTGACCTTCTCTCGAAGTCAGCATTGGCCCGAGTGACAGACGAACCCGTCGTCGACCTCCTCCCCCGCCATCCGCCTGTCCGCCGGCTCGGACGGGTCGCAGTGGCGGGCGGCTTATCGCGACTGTAAATCGCAGCCGTCCAGCAGCTTGCCAGTTGCCCTCTGGTGGCGTTCGCCGGCCCGTTCGGCGCCAGGGACGCAGACGGGCGCGGCTGCGTCTCGCGGTTTGCCACACAGAGGCAGCAGGGCCTGGCCCGGGTGGGGTGGCCCACCCCGGGCGGGGCCCGCCCACAGCGCTGTGTGTGACCATTCGAACCGGCGGCGCCGAAACTACGAAACGCGCTCGCTGCTGACCTTGGTTCACGCCGCCGAGCACTCGGATGAATCCGTGCCTCATCAGCACCTCGTCGCCGTCGTCGTTGATTGATCTGCTTATTAGTCATCGCCGCTGCTCTGCCTCATGTAGGAACTTCCTCTCAGCCTTCGACTGCCTGTAGGTGTCCTCCAGGGTTGATCTGTGTTGACCGCTTCCTTGTCGGATCAATTAAACCTCGGCCGCTGTCGATATGTCTGCATAAGTGGTTACGTCTCTACCTGGTACAACCGTCTATGGCCGCTAATTGGCCTGTGCGGTACGCCATCACGACCTTAGCGCACTTAGTGTTTATTGTTTATCGATCTGATTGCGCGGTATTCGGTAAACATCCATTAAGACGCTTCTCGCCGGCTCAGACGAATTCTAGATACCAGATGCTGATTTTGGACGAAGCCCCAGCTTAGCTCTATCCTACTTAATACGAAATTTTCGTTTAATTACCGAATTACCTCTACAAAGAATGTACGGCACCATCCCAATTGGGTGGGTGTAGAGATTGGACTAGGTCCACCTATGTGGACCAAAGTAGGGTTTTGCGGATCTAATTTTTGCATTTTAGGTCCTCTCTATTACATCCTATGTGAACCATTGAAATTCTCTGCACCCACCCAACTGGGATAGTGCCGAATGTACTTGACCGCTTAACAATCCTCACCCATTTCGTTTAGCTTTTTATTCACTTTTTATACTGTTTTCATGTCAAACTGGGTAGGCTTACGATGGAAACAAAAAAAAACTGCAGCATAAAAAAGAATAGCGGACCAATTAATACTGGAGAAAAGAAGAAGAAGAGGAGAAAAGAACCGATAACCAATGCAATGCTTTTATTAGTAGTACTTTTTAATTCTTTGATTTTTTATTACTCTTCAAATTATACTATTTATCTGCCAAACTGGGTGTGCAAGTCTAATCGAGGGGTGGGGAGGGTCACTTGACACTTCATTTAAATTATAGTAGAAATAAAAGCATGCAGCATAAAAAATAGCTGACCGTAATTTATTAATTAACAAGGATTGAAGTTTCGCACCGCTCGGACGGAATCCACAAAAAATCGATAATTCGATCAATATCGATTGATGGCGACCGATACTCCAAAAACTTCAGATTCGTGTTCAGGGACCGCAATTACCCCAGGGCTGAAGTTTTCAGGCAGGTAGAAGAAGTCTGGTTTATCCCCAGGGCTGTAGTTGGCGACGTGTTCGGCACGTCTACTGTTGTCGGGCACGTTCGGCGACGTGTTCTGCTCGTCTACTGAGTCGCTAGGCACGTAGAAGGCGTTTGGTATTTTCCGCTATTTTTTGACCTTAATTTGTGCCCCGTAATTTCCCCTATTTTATGACTCATCGTCGATCGATAGTGTGACTCATCGCTTAGCGGATTATTATATAGTATGATTTTTCTCCTTTTTTCGTTTTCTATTGGAGAACCGAAAACGAAAACACGGATGTTATTCTTGGGTATGTTTTTTTTAATTTTCCTTTTTGTGTTTGTTAGTTGTGAGTCTTATTCAAATTGTATTTGCATATGCTTCCATTGTTTTCCTTGGCGTGCACAAATAAATAAATAAATAAGGTACAGTCATCTTTACCATATACTCCTGATAATCGATCGAAAGCCTAGAACAACGTTCCTAGTTGAGGGTAGAAAGGTGAAAAAACAAAGCGAAGTGAAATAAAATCTGGAACAAATTCAAACAACTCTGCCTATCAAGCAGTCGATGCGCACTCGTCTGGCTCAGGCGACGCATAAGAACATTGAAATCAAAGCCATCGCCTTCAAAATCGGAGCGAGTCGCTTACTAATTAATTCAGCCGTTCTCTAAAAAGTTCAAGGCAACGTTTCAGTTTGATTCAAAAATTTACTAAGCTTTTTTTTCTCAAATTTCATAGTTCACCTGCCCCTAAAATTGAGTACAGTGTTTAAAATTTCATTAAAATTTTATTTTTTTAGCTAGAAAAGAGGTGCTGAACCTATTTTGAAATGCGGAAGAGTAAACAATTTTTGAGAGTGCTACAGTAAGTTATTGCGCCATGCAATCTTCAAGCCTGTCACTGCTATTCTGATTCATATTGTAAATTCAGCGTTATGCTGATTTTGATAATTATTTTGGCTGTGCCGTTGATTGATGCATACTATCAAAATTTTTCTTCTAAATTAAATAAAATTTGTTACACTTCAAAAAAACTTTTGTGCTATTTTTGTAGCAGAATGAAGTTATTGTGAGAATTGTAATACTATATTCACTCTTTTGCGGCAGACGAATTATAGACGAAAACATAAACCTTTAAAAGAAAGCCGCAATAAGTTTTCCTAAAACATAAATTTTTTTGAGCTTATCAGAAAGTGCCTACTTCAGCTTCGAAGACGTTCGTTTTAATTTGTTCAGTTCGGATTCAGAAGTGTCCAGCTTGCTTTTAAAGGTGTCAGTTTCGTTTCGAAAATGTCTGGCTTGGCGTGAAATTCGCCTTTATACTTTGTTTCAGTTAATTTTTCATGAAGTCGTTCTCGTTTTTCGCGGTAGTGACTTTTTCACAAGGCTTCCTAGTGAGTTCAACCTGAGGCTACTGCTGAAGCCGCCGCTGATTGAAGCGGCTTAGAGGGCTGGTACTTATTACTATGCTAGGTCTTAAAATGGCCGCGGACAGCACGGCCATATTAAGTGCGTCGTTATCTCCGGCTTCACTCGAAGCTGCCCTGCGTCTCTGAGCAGCTGGGCGTCTGGTTGCCTCCCTCTGTCTCCGTGTTTCAATTTTCCATGGAACACGGGGATTTTCAGGTGGTTTATAGATGAGAGGAGGGATTTTCTTAGTGGAAATAGTTTATTTGTGGATTAATTGCTCTGCGGGTGTGTGTAGCGCAACCGGAGGAGGCGCCGGCTGTCGCGTGCTTCCGATTCCAAGTCCCCGGTTCGGGTCTCCCGCAACCAAGCTCTCCATCCCTACGAAGTCATTGAATTGATAACCGACATGTCTGGGAAGGAGAAAACACTGTTCTCTGGCTGGCCACCACAAGTCATGGTGTGGACCAGATGTGCGCATTCAAATTGCCTCTGCGATGTTGCATAAAAGTAGAATGTGTGGCACATCCTCAAAGGGATTGACTAACGTCATTAATTTTCCTTTCCAATCCTTTTGCTCTAAAAGACGACTAACATAACAAGCATGTGGCTGTAGTTTATCATGAATCAGAGACCATGAGTTGCTTTGCAGCGAAAATTTTTGTTAAAGTTCAGGTTAATCGTTAGATTGCGTTAAAAGAAAAACAGTTGCAGTTAGCGGGGCACTATTGGTTTTTGGTTTGAAAAACTGTTGACGAAAGGTAGGGTGCATATTAAAGCGCGAAAAAAAGAAAATTCGTGACATGCAAATGAGAGAAATCGTACCATGCACTGGTCTAAGGCTTTAATAGGAAAATTTTAAGATCGACATTAGTACGCTGACGATCGTGTGACACGTCAGACTCTCTCGGCAGCGCGGAACCGTGTCACAATCTTGTAACTTATGTTTCTAGTTGGATTTAAATCTTTCGAAGAGAAATTTGTGTTAAATAGGCATCTGTAGGCATTGTTTTAGAAAGCATGGTCGACGAAAACAATTTTCGGTTGTTGAGCTTCACGCTTCAGGCACGCGAAATTCGTGCGGTCGTCGACTATTAAATATTTATTCTAAGTGCATCGTTGACGTTCGAAAAACTGCTCCAGGCGCTGAGCAAAAGTATTTTGTAATGAGGAACTGGAGGGAAAAATATACCCTTACGGTAGGAATCTCTGAGGATTCCTTTAAAATTCCGAAAAGTTCCGTTAACTCTTTAAGCCGGTTTTAATCGAAACCCCGTTAAATCGTGAAGTAGTTAACCGTTAAATCTACCTGAATTCCACTCAATTTAGACAAAGTTTTGATTCGCCAGTTGTGGCCATCTTCATTCTTATATGGTCATGAATGTAACGCATAGGAGAAACCTAATATGGATAGGATCCAGTTCTCTTCAGCGGCGGCCAGATTCATCAACGACTTACAGCAATTTAACGGAGAAAATACTAACGAAATACCTGATAACAGGCTGAAGTGTTTGGCCATTTCGCTTGACAAGCCGCGCTATCAGAGATTTCGGCTTATTTTCTCCGTTAAATTGCTGTAAGTCGTTGATGAATCCAGCGCCAGGCCATTCTCATTTCCAGAAAGAAACGTTCTTTTTGCGCGGTTGCCGCCGAGATCTCATCGGAATGTCGTAATATCGTGCGTTTATCTGGGCGACGGATCGGATTCAGTCATTTACAATCGATCAGTCGTCGTTTGCGACGTCGTCGTCCTTCTGAATCGATCGATCAATCGATCCGTGGTCGTAAATGAATGAAGCCGACGACGAGCTCCATCGACTACATGTCGACTGTCGTCGTCGTCGTCGTCCTTCTCTGAGAATTATGTGAGTCTGTCCGTGAGGAGCAGGCAGGCGAGCGCCCGATGCCGGTGATTCATTGTGCTAGATCTGCGCTGATTACCATTCCGCTCAGCGCTTCTTCTCCTCGTCGAGACAGCCCCGATCACGTCATGTGGTCGCAGCGCTTCGATGTGATTCATTCGGAGTTTCTGTTGCGAGATTCCACACCTGTGAGCCCTCTATCTTGCCGAATCCTGGAACCTTGCGGTAGGAAAGATGGGGATGAACTTCAGGATGTTCATGGCTAAAGAATCCAAGGCTTGATTTACACTCCGTGGAAATGTTGTCTTATGTAACTCGTCAGCCTCAGAAACCTGAATCATTGCCGTTCTTTTTCACCATCATACTCGCCTTCGAAGGGAGGCCTTCTATCCAGTAACCTCAAATCGATCAGATGTGGGGGAGGGGTTTCTCCACAAGTTTTGCAAGCCGAAAAGCTGAGATAAAGCGGCTTATTAAGCGATATGGCGAGCGATGAAGCGCAGTCGGAAGACGCGCCGGCTGTTGCTTGCACCCGGATACGAGGTTCCTGGTTCGGATTTCCCGCCTAGGCCAACCAAGCCTTCAATTCCTCTGGGGTCGGTGAATTGGTACTTGTCTTGGAAGGATAAAGCGCTGACTTGTTCATCGGCTGGCCACCGCAAGTTATAGTGTGGCCAAATACGCATGCAACCTCCACGACATCCTGTAGAAGTAGAATGCGTGGCGCATCCCAAAGGGGATTGAATAACGTCGTCCTTTATCCTTATCCTTATGGTGAGCGATAAGCCGCGTTATCTGAGCTTTTCGCTTGCAATTCTCCGTAAAGTTACGTAAGTCGTTGATGAATCCGGCCCTTAGTGGTGATTCTCTGTATGTGATGCTGATTTTAGTGTGATTCAAATCAGTTTCTTTAAGCCTTAAGTGGTTAGTACTGATGTTACAAGCTGTTATAACGATGTTTCGTTGCGATCAAAACTGTAGCGACAGGCGGGACTCGAACCCGTATTTCCTGCGGACTGGCAGGAATTTCTACGCCATTACACCACCGGCGCTGTTTGACCAAACTCAACGTATCCACCGAGCAACCCAGATATTGAGTGTTGGACTTCACCAGCACGACAGAAGTATCATTTTCAAAGTGCATTGAAGACTTCAAATCAAACGGGACACCTTTTTTCTTTAAAATTTTGGTATCTCCTTCAGGAGTTCAAATTTCGTCGAAATATTTGGATTACTTGCTTCTAATAACAGCAGCAGAGTAATAGAGGAATCAGGAGAATGACGAGTACCAGCCAATCGGAGTATTGACCTTTCAGTACCCCTGAGTGACACTCCCATCCGATACGGCTAGATTGTTCTGGTGCGTGCCACCCTCCCGATGTAGCCCACATTAACGACTAGTGCCGATTTTCCTGTTTCATACGCAGTTGAGTGTTCATCCTTGTTTCTTTTAGCTATGCGAATGTTTCTGTGGTGGTGTTAAAGTGCAGGAAAGCTTTAAAAATTCCGGTGTGTCGCACGAATAGCTTGCTCCATCCCATCCAATAGATCACTGTGCTCATCTGATTGATAGCTTCAGTGCTTTCTACATACGTCACGTTGCCCAGTGGAGGATTGATCGCTCTTTTTTGCAAAATTTTTTATTTTTTTGCACGACAATGCTCGTGTGTTAGATTACAACGGAAATAAAACACAATGCAAAATAACGTCAACTATAATATAATTGCTAGCAGCTGCATAGTATTGAGAGTCTAATGAATAAGAGTTCGCGACATTTGGAGCATCTTACTCTAGGAACGTATCAGCTCACGGGGAAATTTTTTGAAAGCGTTATAAATAGTTTGATGGCTGAATCCAGTTTGATGCTGGAGAGAATTACCTGCATGTAAACAAGATTTCTGCTATCAATTGAAAAAATGTCGCGACTTACATGGTGAATGCACGGCGTAGTCGACATCTTTGAAACAGTGGAATTTGCTTTGCACCCCACTTTAAAATAAGCCTATATAAATTTCAGAAGATAAAAGAAGCAGATTTTTATGCACATTCAAACAGTGTAATAATTTTTGGCACCCTTTATAGGTGCGCAGAAGGAAAATCAAGCAAATTTTTCGAATGAAAATTGATTTTTCCCTTCTTGAAAGGCGAACAATTTTTCGGTTTGAAGGTGTTCTGTTTGATATGAGAAGCGTCCAGCTTGACGTGAAGATGGCCTAGCATGCGGTCGTTAATGACCGTTAATTAGTCAGGGCTTATTTCACGGACGCAACCCGAACGTTGCGTGTCAGGCTACAGCAGCACGTCGGGATATATCGGTTGGTAGGGAAGGACGGCGGTCGGACCTCCCATTTCGAGAATCGCCTGTTTCCGGGTGTCATCCCTTCCTTCTTCTGACCTTTTTCGAGCTTCCCGTTCGATTTCGATCCTGCTCGAAGACAGTTTTCTTCCAAAAACGCGCGGAAGCCTGCTGAACTTTCTCTGAAGCGTTGGTGTCGACTTGTAGCGAAGTTATTTGACCCATGGTCCAAATTTGAAGTGCGGATTCTAAAAGTGACCTGCTCTTCCTCATTTTTGCAACAGTCTGTTGTAAGAGATAGTATAGTAAAAAATAAAAAATAAATGCGATCTCGAAAATGATCGAGCGAGTGAAGGAATGAATTTATTTGCTTGTCAGTTTTCTCGAATGATCGAAATTCGAACAAATCACCATTTTTCGTTTATTCGAATATTCTAATAATTAAATTCGAAACAGGTCCTGTGTTTGAAGACTTAAAGTTTATTCGATATTCGAATAAAATGGTTCGACTTTCGAATATTATTGGAATATGGCTCTTAATCGATGTTCGAGTTTGAACGAATATGCGACTGGTTAAAACCATCGATGTTCGAATTCGAATGAGTGCCCGAAAGTCTAGAAGTATCGAAGATTCGACTATTCGAACGTTGATTCGAATTATTAGATAGATCCTTCAGCTTCCACATATTATGCAACGGCCAATTAATCGATCTCCATTGATTACACGGCGACTCACGGTGTCAATGTTTGAGTATGAACGGCTTCTTTCTACCAGATTTCTTGAGACACTTTTACCAAAGCAGCTTATCTCTTTCGATGTTCGAATTTGAACGAATATTCGACTTTTTAACACTATCGATGTTCTAATTCGAACGAGTACTCGAAGATTTAGAAGAATAAATAGAATATTCGACTGTTCGAACAATAAGGATAAGGATAAAGAACGGCGTTACTTAATCCCTTTTGAGATGCGCCACGCATTCTACTTCTACGGGATGTCGTGGAGGCGATTTGAATGCGTATTTGGCCATACAATGACTTGTGGTGGCCAGCCGATGATCAGGTCAGCGCTCTACCCTTCCCAGACACGTCTGGCACCAATTCACCAACCACGGAGGGATGGAATTCTTGGTTGGCGTGGGCGAGAAATCCGAACCAGGAAACTCGTATCAGGTGCACGCCACAGTAGGCGCCTTCTCCGACTGCGCTACACGCGCCACTTTGATTGATTGATTTTTGATAGTGATTCGCGTTAATAGATAGATCCCTTCAACTCTCACGTAATACCCAACGGACAATGAATCGATTTCCATTGATTGCGACGACAACTCACGGTGTCAGTGTTGGAGTATGAACGGGTTCTTTCTACCAGATTTCTTGAGACACTTTTACCAAACCAGCGCACAGAATAAAACGACGCGAGAATTGGTACCTGGCTTATGCTACGTAGAACTTCAATGCCCTTCGTTTCAACGGGGATCGGTCGCGGAGGTCGAGCGTTCTACCCACTCGTCCGCCTGACCTGCCCACCCCCAACCCCCTCGGCTCGCTCGAGAGTCCAGTGGCTGCCTTACGAGACAGTGGAGACGCAGACATTTGCCACGCCTCTATTTAAAGGGCGGGGGTAGACCGCCACTCCGCCATCGGTCGCCATGTTAAGGCGGTATGTCTGAACAATATAGTTGTGTTCCAACGAATATATTCGAATAAATTATTTATTTATTGTTTATTATCATTTATTTTTATTTATTTATTTGTTTATTTATTCGCGTGTTTCCGATGCTATTGCTCTTCCTCTCCTCACCTTTACCCCTTACTGGATTACCCGCAGCGATCGCTTTCTAGAACATTCGATGCAGGTTTACGTGTTTACATGTCATACATGTTAGAAGCGTACAGAGCTGTGTGAAGAATCTTGTCAAGACCTGTAGTTAACATGTTCTGACTCGCAGTGTGTTTAATGAACGAGCTCTTCCGCCTCCGTGCGGCTGAAGTCGTCTACATCAACCCGGTACTCGTTGGGTTCTTTTTTTTTTACAATTTTTGCTCTGGTTTTTGTCTTCTTCGTTTCCCTGTAAACGATTTAAGCTTGTTGTAAGCTCGTTCGCAATATCGGGGCCCTGTTCCAAGTCGCTTCGCGCACTATATAGCGAACTGCTTCTAACAATGTAAAGTGGGTACTTATCGGGCTGGTGCCCTGATCGAGATTGTATAAAATCGTGGAACACTCACATAAACACGGCTTCTGCGCTCACGGACCTAGGCAAGGGAATCTGCTCTGGATTCTGTCTGATCTAACTTATCCGCTTCAAGATACCCTGCCAGTGTATTGTGGACACCAGCCCGCTTAGTACCGTAAAATGAAATAGTTGGTACCTACAATTTGCTGTTGAACCAACTTTTCTCCTAGTTGCAGGTCTAGCTAGTGCAATCCATTTTGATTTTCTTCCAAACCTTGGGCTGTGTGCTCGTGTTCCCCCGTTGGGGAAAATCTAATCAATATTATCATATCTTATCACACCTCAATCCCCATCTGGGGAGACTCGGGGTAGACGGGCACACGGCCCCTGACAAATTTATAAAGAAAGCTAATCTCTTGTCAGTGCTAGGGAAGGAGCCGCTGAGTTCCTCGATTAGTCACCATGAAGATTTTATTTATTTATTTATTTATTTATTACGTGGGTATAAGACACACGTGTAACAGAGAAAGGAAAACAAAACAAAACCAAGCAACACTCAAACCATTAACCACATGACCTAGTACTCGAGTAGTGCATTTGTGGCTATACGCTTAAACTTAGCGGATGCATGGGGTGAGGCAGGAACACCAAACCTGAGTGCTACGAAAGCAGAAGCCGCTCGACAGGTGAAAGACCTAGCCCTCAGGTTGGTGCTGGCTCTGGCAAAAGTTAATTTCATGGAGCCGCCTCGAGTTCTGGACGGTGTGACGGAGTAACATTCTGACACAGAGCAGCGTACCCTCCCTGTGAGCATTTTAAGAACAGTGCAAGCATCCTTCAACTTTCGGCGCGATTCCAGAGTGTGAAGACCCAAATAAGCATTTCTAATACTAGCCCGTGGTATTCTAGAATAGAGAAATCCTCCGGTTCTACGTAAAACTCTCCTTGTAAAACTTTTTTGAACCTTTTCTAGCAAGGCCACATCTCTCTTTTTACGAGGCGAGAACACAACAGATCCGAATTCGACAATAGGTCTGATATATATCTTATACGCCATTGTCAACACTCTTCTATCATTCGTTACTAAGGCTTTGAAAATTTGAAACAACCTTGTCAACCCCTTGCGACATATTAGCTTTATATGTTCTGAAAAGTCCAACTTCTCATCGTAAACGAAGCCTAAGTCTTTTACCGAAGTTACTTTCCCGATGCATTGCCCATCGATACAGTAATCTAAGGCAGCTGACGAAGTCCCAATTCTCATGTGCACTGTCTTCTCCGGAGCCAAAGGAAGACACCAACGTCTGGACCAGTCCTTGACTAGATCAATCCCCTGCTGAAGTGCTCTGCAATCATCAACAGTGGAAATTTCCCGATAGATTTTCACGTCGTCCGCGAACTGCTTTACAATAACACCAGCACTTTCCAATTCTTTTGCGAAATCTAAAGTGTAAACCATGAACAAGATCGCTATAGTTCGCCCCATTGATGCTACAGTTATTCAACGCACGAAAGATAAAGCAGAAAAACGATGACGTTGATGAATGCGCTGTGTTATATGGGCGTTCGCAACATTTTAAGCGTTTTTTTTTTTTGCCGACGTGTTATTTATATTGCTGTCCAAATCATTCTTCATTCTCCACACGCTCGCTTCCGCTAGTTCTTTGGAAGGTGTACAATTTCCGATCAAAGGAAAACGCAGAATTTTCTTTGCAGTTATGAGGAAGTTGGTAGCGCTTCTTTTCGATGTTTTGGCTCATTGTCTTACTCAGTTACAAACTGTACACGTTTGTGTAGCACAACACGATAAGACGCCGGCTCTCGCCTGCATTCCGATTTGATTCATGGCTCACGTCCTGTCCAAGACAGCCAAGCCTTTCATTCTTTTGGGGTCGGTGAATTGGTACGAGACTTGTGGGAACGATAAAACACAGACTTGCCCATCGACTGGCCGCTGCAAGTCATTGGTGTGCTAAATGCTCATTCACATCGGCTCCACGACATCCAGGGACCGGATTCATCAACGACTTACAGCACTTTAACAGAGAAAATTACAGCCAAAATCCCTGATAGTCCGGCTTCTCAAGCGATATGGTGAGCGATAAGCTGCGTTGTCTGATCGTGAGTTTTCGGCTGTGAATTCTCTGTTAAAGTTATGTAAGTAGTCGATGATTCCGACCCCAGTAGAAGCAGAGTGTGTTGCGCATACCTAATGGGATTGATTTACGCTGCTCTTTATCCTTCGTTATTATTTGTAGCACATAAAAGTAGGTACAACAACGGAAGGGTAACGTTCATGCTTCCATTTCTGAGATGCGCCACACCTTCTACTTCCAGTAGTTATCGCAGAGGCAGTTTGAAGACGTATTTGGCTTACACAACGACCTGTGCCTTCCAGTCGACGTACAAATCAGCGTTTTATCCTTCCAAAGTAAATTTTGTTACCAATTCAACGACCCTGGAGGGATGGAAGGCTCGGTGGCGCTGTGCAAGGCCCCACTATGGGTTGAATGAACGTATGTATGTCGAAGCCCTCTTCGAATGCGCTATATGCAGCCATTTGAACTAGATCATCTACTTTACAGAGTACTACGCAGGGTTCAACGTGTGACGTATACTAAAGGGATAGTCGGATTTGTCTTTCCGTTTATTTTATTTTTGGTGCAGGTCTGGTCGGGGCTCACTTGATAAAAAGGATAAAGAACGGCGTTACTCAATCCCTTTTGGGTTGCGCCACACATCCTACTTCTGCGGGATGTCGAGGAGGCCATATGAATGCGTATTTGGCCATGCAAGGACTTGCGGTGGCCAACCGATGAGCAAGTCAGCGCTTTTTCCTTTCTAGACAAGTCTGGTACCAATTCACCGACCCCACAGGGATGGAAGGCTTGGTTGGCCTGGGCGGGAAATCCAATCCAAGGACCTTGAATCGAGTGCACGCGGCAGTCACCACTTCCGGCTGCGCTACAAGTGTCCCCACCTGATATTCTTAGTTAAATTATGGTAGAAATAAATAAAAAACATGGATCATAAAATAGACCTTGCTAATCCTATTCCTCTAGCCCTGATAATTGGTCGAATAGATGCCTAAAACAGAATTTTTGAGGCTGAAGGTGAAAAAGTACTACAGAAACAAAACGTGAAACAAATTCGAACAGTTCTGCCTATCGCCACAGTCAAGCAGTCGCCGCGCACTCGTTCGAGTCAGGAAACGAACGAATGTCGTGGCAATATTCAGTGTGCTGACACGAAAACGCCAGAGAATTTATTAATTTATTGACTTTAATAAATGAAGGTACTAATAATTAATATAGTAATAATATTTATAGAATAATAATTGGGCGCGTGGAGCGCAGTCGGAGGAGGTGCCGGCTGCCGCATGCACCCGATACCAGGTTCCTGGTTCGGATTTCCCTCCCAGGCCAACCAAGCCTTCCATCCCTCCGGGGTCGGTGAATTACTACGAGACTTGTATGGGGAGGATAAAGCGCTGACTTGTTCATCGGCTGGCCACCGCAAGCCATTGTATGGCCAAATACGCATTCATTTTGTCGCCTCCACGACATCCCGTTGAAGTATGTAAAATGCTCGGCGCATCCAAGAGGATTGAATAACGCCGTCCTCTAACCTTTATCCTTATCTTTAAATGAGAATATCAGGTCAGCCTCTCCCACTTCCCCACTGGACCCACACCGTTCTTCTGTTATGCTCGTGAAGACCAATTAGGAAGCGAACGCGAAAAGAATCTAAAAAGAGACACAACCGAACGAAGTGGTGTCACATTATCATGCTCGTAATTTCCGTTGGCATTGTCAGGTAGGGTTTGTCCTGTAGAGGTTAGCAGCACAGAGCTATGTGCGAAAATTCAAAAAAAGCTTAGTTTTCAAGAAAGTTCTGGTTGGTGTTTCCGGTTTTTTACAGCCGTTCTGACTTTCTTCCGTTAATCTTGAGCACCGCCGGAACTCGATCCTCGACGTTCTTAGGTTCCGTTTGTGGTGTGCGTCAGCAGTAGCTCATTCACAACTGTGACCTGGCCTTCTTATTTCCTTATCAGGCCAGGATTCATCAGCGGTAAGCCGCGACCCGCTGTTGCTCGTCTTGTACCATTAGCGGAAGAAAATCAATTCTTATCGTCGTCGCGACGCACTTCCGGGCGATCGGAAGTCGCCGCGATCGAACGGTTGACATATATTGACACCAACTCAGCGACGGATCAGCTCCTCAGCCAGCGCTACTTATCACGGCCGGGGTTTGCTCGTTGTCGTTCAAGCTCGCTTCATCCTTTCGGTAAGGTAAACTACAGCAAATGCAGCTTCTGGGTACGGCAACCTAGCTGGTCTTCGGAACGATCAAAGGAGAGACCGGTTTATGGCGCCGATCCACAGATTCAGCAGTGCTGGCTTCCATGCGGCATTTTTTGCCCCAGGGCGGTTTAGCTTTGAAGCCTCTTTTGTTGAAGGTGATTTACTAGTTCCAAGGCTTTTCTTTGTAGCTCATCTTCCTTCCAGGTGATCGGGCTAGTCGGAGAACGGCTAGTTTTGATGCTTTGAGTTTTGGAGACTGGTTACATTCAGACAAGTTTAAAGGTCGACGTTGATTAGTCTCTTTTTGGGATGCGCCACGAATTCTGTTGTACTTCTACGGGGTATCATGGAGGCCAATTGAATATCTATTTGGCCAGTACAAGGACCTGAAGGTCGGTGTTTTACCGTTTCCAGTCTAATGTGGCGATGAAATGCTTGGCTGGCATGGAAAATACGATCAAGAAATCTGTACTGTAGTGCACACGGAATACCATCCCCATGTCACATTCGTTCATAGAGTTTGACAAGATGGTAGAGGATTTACTGACTATAAGTTACATTACGTTTATCTAATTTTATAATAACTTTTACTTTGAACTGGGGAATGCTTGTCAGACATGGCAGAGCACTTTTCTATTCATTTCTATTCAAACAGTTCCATTCAAATAACGAACTTCGAAACAAAATCGGTTCTTCACGTGGTGTATTCTATGTCCGACCGTCGCTGAATCTTAGCATAGTGTTAAATTGAAACCGTAGAATTGCTTCAGGCTTGAGATCTCCGTTCCGTTTCGTTCCATATCTCTATCTTCTCAGCCCTCTGTGACTTGAAAGTGGTCCTTGGGCGAATAACCTCTCCAAGCTCCCTTGTTTTTCCAGACTCTAAAGCCTCGTTTATACTTCCGACGCCGAGAGGCGCGACTGCATGTCAAAGGAGTCGTTTAGTGTGCGCGCGACGCGCGACGCGATGCCATGTGCAGTCGCTGAATTGATCAATCACGTCGCTTGATCAATTTGGACACTACATATGCATCGCGTCGCGCGTCGCGCACACACTAAAGCCCTCCGCACACTTTTGCGGCAACGCGGCAGCCCTATCTTTAAGCATGGGGCAGAGACGCAGAGTCGCCGCGCGAGGCAAACCTGATGTACCGCCTACGCGGCAGATGTGGCAGACGCGGTGGCAGCGGCAGTAATCCTTCAAGGCATTGTTGCCGCATTGCCGCGTTGGTGACTAAGCGAGCGGGAGGAGTGTCGCATGAACTCTAGCACGCGGCAGTGGAAGCCGCGTACGCGGCTGTTCTGACCTCTGCCGCGTACGCGGCTGCCGCAAAAGTGTGCGGAGGGCTTAAACGACCCCTTTGGGGGAAAAGGCCAAGTGATCGTGTCGCTCAACCTATATAGGCCCATGCACACTTCTGCGACACCGCGGCGCGGCAAGTGGGCCGACGGCTACCCCCGCGAAATCCGGCGGTCGCGGCGCGGGCGCGTTAGAGCTGAGTGCCGCCGCCAGGAATGGTTTGAACCATTCCAGCCTGCGGCACTCAGCGCGGCGTCGCCTGCGATAGCCTCCACGACAGTCGCAAGAGTGTGCATGCCCCCTCCCTGCGGCACGTGTCGCAGTATCGCGCCGAGGCCGTCGCGGTCTATGCTTCATCATGGCCGCGCCGCGCTGTCGCAGAAGTGTGCATAGGTCTTATGGCCACTATACGTGACGTGGCGTCGCTCGGCGTCGGAGTATAAACGGGGCCTAAGCCCTATTTTATACTTGTGCTCCTGGCTGCGGCTCGGAACGATGGTTGAGATAGATATTGACCGGGCGGCGCGCAAAATCGATCTGCAATCGGCAGTCGTGGTGCCGTGCCGCATAGCGGCGTAATTATAAACTTGGGCTAACGAGGGCGGTTGCGCCGAATCGTTACAGATAAAGATATATTAACAATCTTGGTCTCAAGCTCGAAGCAGTTCTACGATTTCAGTTTGAAATTGATTTAGTTTCAAACCAAATCTTTCCAAGGACGTTAGAAATGTTGATTTTGAAAAACTCCTGAAATCTGGTCTACAGAGTGGGTATCAAAAGTGGCTTACCATTAGTTTTTCGAGTGACCATCGAATTATCATTAAATTATCAAATTATCCGCCATCTTCTAGCTTCAGTCGACAACTTGAAGGCTTTCTAAAACAAAGGGTGTTTTTTGATTCTAACATTTTTTGGCTGACTAAAAAACTACACTATTATTTCAGGCAATTTTCGCATCACTCAATTCATCGAAGAAACCATTTTTCGCAGATCTCTAAAAAAGCAACATTTCCTTGCAATTTTTTCGTGATCAACTGTTTTCGTATCACTTTTGAAACAATAATTTTTCTCCACTTTTGCTGGTCTTTTGAAAGCCAATTTTGCTGTGTTCTTCTGTGATAAGCAGATTTTGTAGTACTTTTGCCTCAATAAGTATTGTATTGTTGCTTTTAGATATTCAAGCTCATCTAGTCAAAAATCCATTTTTGGTGTGTCAAAAAGAGATTCTGCCATCTACTCTTTCGCTTGTTGCGGTGTTTATTTGACTATTAGTGCACATAGTGTTTACAGAGAGTTGCGCAGTGGAGAATTGCGCGTTCCGTCTGCTATTGCTTGTGCAGAACAACCTTCTGCACGTCACCTAGACAGAATCTACGCTATCAATCATGAAAAAGTTTAGGTTTATTAGACGAGAACATGGCGTAATCTCGTCACAAGATATACCAGAAAATCTGCTTGTCGGTGCTTTCAAGCAACCTTAATTGGGAAATTGTAGCTAGAAGGATAAGAATTCTACTTTCATTCTAAGTAGAATCATTTACTGAGTTATTTTATGTATCACTGCTTGAAGGTAATTTTTATATCCAGGATTCGTTCTTTCTTTAAAAAAGTGTTTAATTTAGCAGATTATCCCTTCAATTTGGCATGTGCTCTCTCTGAATTTATCTTCTTGGCGACAATGTCGGACAATCCTGTCCGACGCTTGTTTGCGGCATCCGACATTTTAAAGCGTAAAAAATTTCTTGGACTTTTCCTTCCTATTTTTATTCTGTACATTGACTAATTAATAGGTGATGTTGTTTCTTTGTTTAGTTTCGTCCACAAGCAAATTTTTGAATAACAATTACGGGCGAAACGGAGAATAAAAAAAACGCGTTGTCGCGATGGAGTTGACCTCGGTTTGAAAAAAAAATAATCCCCTTAAACTGAAATTGGTGTAGAATTATAGTATTCACGGTTGCCTGGGGCCAGATTCATCAACTGCTCACTGCCCTCTTAATAGTGAAAAAACCGCCAAATACCCCTGACATTTATCAGCATCAGGTTTGGCGGTATTTTCACCGTTAGAGAGCTGTAAGCGGTTGATGAATCTGGTCCCTGATCGTCAGGTCATTTACAGCCGTGATTTTGACACTTGAGCGATATTTCATTATCCGTAAAGTGAATTCCCCTAAATTGGCCTTTTCCTTTCTCTCGGTATATATTTCATACTATTCATGGTGCGGTTTACCCCGGTTTGGGTATAAATATGGAAGATATAAATTGAATAGTCCTTCATCCAACCATAAAAGCAGCCTTGTATTCTGAAAGAAGCTACCGGGTGTCAGGACAATACACATTCAGCGACTACTAGCGGGGAAGGGGCGTCCGCGTGAGGGGGGGGGGGGGATGGCGATGGTGTGTGGGCGCATTCGTCCTCCCAATTCTAGCGCTGGCCCCACCAGCACTTCTTCCATCTGCTTCACCCAGCTGGAGCTTGTCACCGCCCCCGTTATTGTGCTCCCATCCCCTATGAACTGGCTTAAGCTTTGGATGGAATATTTGAAAGTGCGTTGCTACCATTGCCCCAGTCTGTCGACATTCTTGTGCTCATTCTTCCTTTTGCGTTTATTTTTAAAAATTGGTTTTAATGTTACAAGTTCTTCGTTTGTGACGTGTTGACTCTTTGTGTTTTCAGCTGTGATTCCGAAGTAATGTAGGTTTACTTATTTGCTTATTTTATTCACTTCAAAGTGTGAGTCGTACTGCTCTCACCCGCCTAAATTGTGTAATAGAGCTGTTAGGAAAATGGAAAATTTTAAGAAAATAGAGTCTGTGATCAAACGAATTTCCAAGATCTTATAGGCAAGTAGTTTTGTCAAATATATGGCACACCTATTCACATCCAAAGTTTTCATTTTCACGAACGATTGAGCTTAGCTCTTCAAAACTTTTTTTGTATTTAATTGTAGTTTTTACCTAAGTTGCAGGGTGTAGTAGAGATTTTGATGCGCAGTGCAGTGGTTTTGTGTGGAGCTAAACTCGTTGACAAACTGGAATTTCGAGCGATTAAGCTAGCGGAAACTGGTTCATTCCTGGATGCGGTCTGCCTAGAGTTTATGGTCTTTTGTTCGAAACTTGGACTTCACTTTAAAGACCTGATTTGTGCTCTGTATATAAGATTTTTTGAAAGCATCGCAACAAACACAATTCTGATGGCCAATTCCTTGAGGAAATCCTCATAGAAAGGTCCTCTAGTGGACCAGTTCATTGCGTAGTCTCTGTAAAATCGTGCACTTTCAATTTGGCTTTCCTTGTCAAAAGGACTCAGTGAACTGCCCCTATTCGTTAGCATAGATCCAGCTTCTCTTTTTGGGTATAGTCAACCGTTGCCTTCGTGTTGCTACAATTTCTCGAGATTCTAACTGTGTTATTATCCTTGTCCTTGTTAAGTACGCGAGAAGCTATGAATGGTATAGAAATTTCGTCTTAGCATTTAATTTGAAGGAGCTCATTTGCGATTTATCCTAATCGGAGGGGACATATAGTGATTTGCGTCTTGATCCGCTCCCTTGGGTTTGTACGCGAGCTTCAAATGCCATTCGATGATGCAAAAGCTTTTATTTAAATTCATGGGATGTGGTTATTCGACTTGGGGTGACGTTCGCACTTGGCACCTTATGATTGCCCCTCCCAACTAGGATAGATCACTCGTTTCCTATCCGTCTCATCCGAGAGTTTTCTGTGGAAAACTGGTTTGTTCGAAATAAACAAAGTTCCCAAGTCGTCTGGAACAGTGCAGTCGATTACGCCCGACCAGGGCTTGCACGTTCTCACGAAGATTGTTCGTTGGACTATCTCACGCCATCCCGTGGCTTTTTCTCTCCTGGACGTTATTTTCCTATTTACGTCAACCTTTGTAATTAATTGATTGAAATTTTTTGTCTTCATGAGAGCGCCGGAGCTTCAGTTTTTCTCTTCATTTTTCTTATTTCTTTATTCGTTCGTTTTTAAATGAATATTGGTACTATATGGCACTCAGACACGTTTGGCGCTGTCGGAGGAGACGCCGGCTGTCGCCTGCACCCGACACCAGGTTCCTGGATCGGATTTTCCGCCGAGGCCAACCAAACTTTCAATCTCTCGGAGGTCGATGAATTGGTTTCAGCCTTGTTTGGGAAGGATGAAACTCTGAGTTGTGCATCGGCTGGCCCCCGCAAGCTTTGTATGGCCAAATACGTCTTCAAATCGCATCCATGACACCCGTTGAAGTGGAGTGCGTGGCGCATCTCAAAAAGGATTGAGTGACGCCGTCCTTTGTCCTTTATCCTTATGGCACTTCTACCCTGGCATAAGTGATAAAAAAGAGAAAAAAGGATGGCGTTAGTCAAATTTTTGGGATGCGCCACGCAGTATACTTCTATGGCATGTCGTAGAGGCGGTGTGAGTGCGGATTTCACCTAAATGACTTGCTCTGGCCAGCTGATGGACATGTCTGTGCTTGGTGCTTCCCAGATAGGTCTCTTGGCAATTCATCGACTCCGGAGGGATGGGAAGGCTTGGGTGGCCTGGGCAGGAAATCCGAACGAGGAACCTGATATTTGTGCGTGCAAGCATCTGCTCCGACTGCGCTATACGCGCCCTTAGGACTGCAGTTATAAAGAAGAATCATAGAAAAGAAATCTATGAAATTGGGGCAATGCAAAAGTTTATTGTGCCAACATGGCCTCACCTGATGTGTCCCCACTTTCAGATAAGCTGTACTTGCCTGGATCCCTGTGTTTATTACTTTCAAATCCTTTATTAATCGCCTCATGTCAGCGTTGAGGGAACGCGTTTCCTGTGTTTTGCTAGTTTTCAAAGACTTTTTCGGTAGAATTTTCCCATTCTGAAGGTTTTAAGGCGATTTCTCTTATCGGTTCTTCCCTCCAGATGCCTGTGATTGCTGTACCTCGTGGTCAATGTTTCATTTCGTTCTGAGGAATGATCAATCAGTCCGCCATGTGCTGCTTCGTCTAGCGATTCCTGTTCTTTACTCCGTGTTTCCAGGAGCATATTGTGTCAGGGCTGTTGTCGGAGATGTCTAGGAGATGAGTAATCGTGAACCGCGACATGTTATATCGAGCAGAGTTGTGCGAGGCGCCGCGCCAAAGGCGCTGCTATGCGCCGACGATGAATCGACCACGTCCTATTAACTATGTTATTCTGCTATTTCTATTATTTATTCCGTCCAACAACGGATATCACACGGACGAGTGGATAGTGTTCAAGAACAAGCACAGCGATCAGGGTATGGAGTTCGAGAAGATGGTGAGTGATGTCATCCTTCCGTTTAGTTGGCTGGCTCTTCTTCGCATTGTAGTAGCTAATCCCTGTCACCAGTGTTTGATGTCGGCGCTGTCCACCCGCGCCGCCACCCGTCGCTCGTTCAGCGTTCGATGTGTAATACATGGTCGAGCGGCTTAACCCCGTAATCCAATACTCAAACTCGGACTGACCACAGCTGAATGTTGAACCCGGATGGGAAAGTAGCACACTTGAACCTCAGTCTTCTTTTCGAGAAAAAGGCTAGAATGGCCAAAAATTAGGCTGAAATATTTTAATGGTTTAAGCGAACCTATTTGGATCGCACGTGTTTACTTTGAAGAATTGCATAGAAAGCTGAAAACCAATTCTGCTATTAGGTTGCTCATTGACTACTCGTAGGGCCTGTATCGCAGTTTTTTCCTGAATGTTGGAAGGTTTTTTCACCAGAAAATTACTCGAAAGGTTACTGAAGGTCTTACTGAATGTTGCTGGCACTTGTTGTGTTAATTTTGGCGGGTGCTGGTTGGTTATGTGTAGGTTCTGTACTCATTTCGGCACTATATATCGTATTTTTCACGAGTCCAGAAGTCGAGGAGAGATAGAAGGCACGGACGGGTAAGGAGCGCTTCAGAATGGAATCCTGGAACCAGATTCATCAACCGCTTACCGCCTTCTAATGGTGAAAATACCGCCAATTCTGATGCCGGGTGAATCTATCAGGGGGTTCGGCGGTATTTTCACCGCTAGTGGGCGGTAAACGGTTGCTGGCCGCTGGAGGTACATTGAATGTCTGGGCGAAATCGGTATCCATAATCTTAGTCACCCGCACCTATCGTAACCTACCGTATTTCAGAGTAATTCCAAAAACGAATGTGAGATTCGTGTTCAGCACTCCAGATTACTCCCTGAGCGATGTTTGGGCGAAATCGGTGGTTATGAACTCGACAGCCTTAGTCACCCGTACCTACCGTAAACTAACGTACTCCACCGTAATGCGAAAACTGATATTAGCTTCGTGAACAGCGCCTCAAGTATTCCCCTGGCCAAAATTTGCGCGAAATCTGTGACTCCGACAGCTTTACTCACCCCCACCGTATCATCATACAGGAATCGACCAACATTTCAAAAGCGGATGTCAGATTCGGGATCACCACCCCAAATAACCTTCTTCGGTAAAATTTGTGCGATTATTTTTTCGTCCTTTCCTTGACATGAGGCCGGATTCATCAACAACTTACAGCAAATTAACAGAGAAAATACAGCCGAAATCCCTGATATCGCGGCTTATCAAGCGATATGGTGAAATGTTTCGTGTTGATAAGCTGCACTATCTGGGATTTCGGTTGTATTTCTTCGTTAAATTGCTGTAAGTCGTTTGTGAATCCGGCCCCTGATAGATTGCCTGCTCAGTTTCTCACTTCAGAGCTTTTAAATAGTATATCATTGGTAACAGGATTGTGAGAAAAGGCGCTATAATTCTAGATTTGTGCTCCAGAACAAACTAATGCGTTATTGCAATAGTCTTCGTAGCAGGCTCCTATTTTCATTACAGTATGTGCCACTGTTGAGTAGTATTCCATTTGAGGGTATCTTCATACTGAAAATGGATCCTTTTTCCAACAGTAATCGAGTTCAGTCTCCCGGAAGGCTTCGGTATCCAGGTTGTGTTCTGAGATGGGGCACTAAAACGATCAAATAGTTTTGAAGAAGCTATAGGGGCCACATGCGACGCATGTTTTGGTATAATGGGTACCAAACACCATGCAGGCAAGTCAATTTGATCGTTTACACATTTTACTAGCCATGGCGAACGTCTATTTCCACTTTTGGGCATTTAGTTGCAGTGCTATTAGAGGAGTACTGTAAAAGGCTCTTATTGTGGGGTAAGGTGGCCCGTTCAGCCGATTGAAGCGACTTTGATTGCTTTGATTGATATTCGATGTGTTCCACACCTACTTTACCAGTGTTTTCACCTTCATTTTAAGAGGACCACTCCCCTAATTTCCATCAGTAGTGTGTCCATTTGCTGATCACGTTCAGCATACTCATGGCGGCACTTCTCTAGAAGGAGGAAGGCTCATGAATTACGCATGTAGCCCAACTCTTGTTGCACAAGGTTATGTCCGTTCGGGCTAAAGTTACATAGGGCAGATGTTTCTGTTTTTAATTTTCGGGATTAGTGACCTAATACAAGATGTTAGTCCTTTCTCTAGGATATGAATGATTTTCTCAAAAGTTTTGCTATAGAAGGTCTAGCGTTAACTGCCCTGGCGAGCTAAGTGAACTTATTTTCCCAGCAGTTTATTCTTTTCGCGCCAGCTATAAATATTCTATTTAGCTTTATTTTGCAGACTGAAGAGAAAAAGTTTATTATACAAGGTCTTGACAGTTTGTGACCGTGTAAAGTTCTCCTGTTAAGGTCGTCGATCCGTCTAACACACGCCTGTACGTCGCTGGCGTTAACTATCTCTATGATTTGCATTCGTCCGACCTTTCCGTACGAGTTGAGGCTGTCACGGGACCGATGGATGACTCAGATCAGTGCAAAGGAGGTACTAATCATTTCCCTCCGTTTTTCATTGCTATTTTCCATTTTAGTGCTTTTCTTCATATTCATTATTTCTTTGTTTATTTGTTGTTACATGAGAAATATTTTGTAGTAAAAGCCATCCTGTAGTGAATACCAATAACGGCCGGAAATGAGCGATTCACCCTATGCAGTTCTGCGGTGGTAGGAGAGAGTGGTTTATGGAAGAAGTTGCAAGTTGAAGTTGAATGAGTTGCAAGCTTTTAAGCACTGCTTTTATATCTTCTGTGGAGTATGAGGTATCCCTTTTCTAGCCGCTCATCCGCTAAAGCAAGTGATTAAAGTCGTTTTCTTTAAGCCTCAAATCGCTGTTACTGAGGTTATAAACTGCTGTAACGATGCTTTATTGCGAGCAAATAAACCTCTAGCACTACTTTGTCAACTGTTATTTGTCAACTTGTGGCCAACTGCGAAGTTAACCACGTCGGCGTCAACCAGCCGCCGAAGCATCATTCCTCTTCAAACGGAGATGTTTTCGATTCCGCTGTTGTGCAAGATTTGTCTGGCTCTACTGCCTTTTGAATCAGCAATACGGAGCGTGAGAGTCGGTGGAGTTGTTGGGCGGAATAGATTCGGTCCTAAGGTGCTAGGGTGCTGTGAATATGGCAGTTTGCTCTGTCGGGACGAGATCTGAGACTGGGGCTTCTGTAGCCATTCGAGTTTGATTCGTTTTGGATGGGACGTATACGCTTTAGGTGAGGTTTTTTGATGATTCTTATTACGCTTGCATAGGGCAACACGATAGAAAACAAGCGCATCAGTAATCGCAGAAGCTCAAAAGGGAGTACAGAAGCATGAAACAGATAAGCAATGCAGCAGTTCACTCCGAAGCACTATATGTACTATTCGTCCAACTTCAAATGTAAGTGACAAACCTACCCTACTCGGCTTCTGGATTCTAGGAAAAACTGAAGGTGCTAAGAAATTTTAAAATTTTCAACTACAATACAAACTATCTTCCGTATCAGTGAGAGAGGTGGAGCAATGGTGCACTTTGGGACTCTTTCGAAATGTGAAATTCTGATTGTACTGTATCCAAGTCAAGGTGGATTCCCATGAGTCTCAGCGACCGGAATGGAGTTTTAAGCGCCTTAGCACTGGACTGCAAGTCGTCAGTTTCGCATCTGAGCCACAAATTCTTGCCCTATAAGCGAATACTTTCCGTAAAGTGCGTGATGCTGGCTGGGATCACCACCTCATCGACAACGATTTTTGTCCGCGTTGATTCGGCGGATCCGGACCGCTTTTGACGCACACCTCTTCACCTGTCAAGCGTCGTCCTCACGGCATACACTGACTGTATCCTTGAGCGCGAGCTCGTTCAGACGGCGTCCCGCTGTGTGAGACTTTTCACACCCTCTTCATGCTGCGACGCACGCGCGAAGACCAATGCCATCACGTCGTCGTTGGCCCTTCTGGATTAGGCCGCAGAAATCCCGGCTAAACCGCTTTGAAAAACCCGCGCGGCTTGCGAAGATGTGAGGTCGCGGAGGCCACTGTTAGGTGATGGCTGGCTTAAATGAATCTGAGGGACAGAAAGCGGTAAGTGTGGGAGTATGGAAAAGGCGTTGGAAAGGTGCTGCTCATCGGAAGCTTAGGATTAATCTATCTATAGGTTGCTAAACGGCTTTTTTTGCTGACGTTTCGAGTAGATAACCTTCCTCAGAGCTTGAAAGGGTCAACTCAATTAGGAGTGACCCCACCGAACATATCCTTTCTGCCCTAACTGTTGAGTAATAGTGAGCTGTTGCAGGCATTCACTTCACTATTACTCTTTGAGCAACTGCTCCCAATTTCTGAAATATGTAATCAAGCAACTGGAGTTGTGTCTGAATGATGGCTGGCATTGTTTCCAATCATTTACTGAGAAAGCAATGACAAACATGTTGGCCTAGCGGGAGTGTTGAATATTCTATGATGGCCGCTCGATGTAGAAAACTCCGGATTGGTTCCCTGGACTCGGTAGGGAGAGCTTTATGGAAGACTGGGGCAGTAGTGACTGCTGCTGCAGCGGTGTGTTAAGTGAGCTGAACACAAGGAGTTCGTATGTTCCCATTTTTTGTGTTTTCCCGTGAATTTTTCGTTCAAGAGAGACCCGCCGCCGCAATGCAGCTGTGAGTTCCCACAGTGGACAACGCGACGAGCTTCCGCAACGTTTTTACGGCCGCACGCCGCCGGCTACTTGGGAACAGGTGCTTTCGCGGTGCTCCAGTTTGGTACTCTGGGGCTAGATTCATCAACGACTTACATTGATTTAAGGAGAAATTACAGCCGAAATTCCTGATAACGCCAACATTTCACCGGATCGCATGTTGAAAACACGCGTTGATTCGCGTTTTTTCAGGAATTTCGGCTGTAATTTCTAGGTTAAATCTCTGTAAGTCGTTGATGAGTCCGGCCCCTGATCAGCAAAGGGACTCATCCATATGTCTGGAGGAAATACTGAATACTATTGTGAGAATCTCTGTTAAATAATAGAAAAGTATTCCAGTTTTACAAAGCCCTTGGGCCTACCAAATTACGGGCGGTAAATTTTTTTTGCGGAATCGCACAGTTTCAATAGGCAGCAGCTTCCATACATCGAATATTTATTCATTTTTGCTCAGGAAAAGTTTTCTGTAGGACGAAATGAAGTCTGGACGAGTAATGTTGCGATTACTGCCCACTATTCCACGCCCCAAAGAAGGCGAAAATCGCCGAAACATCAGCTTAATAAAAGGCGCTAACAATCTTGGCGGACAGCTCAATAACATTACCTCGACAATCAACGACGTCATGCCAAGACTCATTGAAAGTCGAAGCTGGGCAAAACGAATACCGTTTGCAAGAATGTCCATTTATGAAGTAGTAGAAAAATGTTTCATTTTGGATTTTTTTGTTCTTGAACCCTTGTTATTAAGGGCCCTGAAAGCTTGCCATGGAATTGCGCAGCCGCAAAAGGTAATACCTTTCAAATATCGAATACACAGAAAAACTGCAAAAACACTGCTTCATTGACGCGGAGTCAACTGTTCAATTCCTTGCAGTGTTTTTGAATTTTTCCGCGTGTTCGATGTTTGAAAGACATTACCTTGTGCGGCTGTGCAATTCCATGGCAAGCTTTTAGGGCCCATAATAGCAAGGGTTCAAGGAGAAAAAATCCAAAAATGGAACATTTTCCTACTATTTCATAAATGGACATTCTTGCAAACGGTATTCGTTTTGCCCTGTTTTGACTCTCAATGAATTTTGGCATGACGTCGTTGGTTGTCGATGTAGTGTTGTTGAGGTGTCCGCCAAGATTGTTAACGTTTTTTATTAGGCTGACGTTTCGGCGATCTTCGCCGTCATCGGAGCCTGGAATAGTTGGAAACAATCGTAACACTACTCGCGTAGACATCCTTCCATCCTAAAGAATACTTTTTTGAGGGAAGCGAGATGAGATCAGACATGGGGTTCGGAAGGACGGATAACCTGGCAGGTGATTTCCATACCGTTCACCTTGCTGGAGGTAACGTGGGTGGGTGAGCTTCAGCCCTGAGACCACACGACTAGATACCCATGTAGGTCAGTAGCAATAACGTTCACAATTACGTTGACAAATTTGGTGGACAGCTCAATAACACTACATAGGTATTCGTCTTTCCCCGTTCAGACATACACATGGGCCGTTCCCTGGTGAGCTTTGGGGACTAAGGGGTGATACTGCATTTATGGCCGCGATTAGGTCAAGCGGTAACGTCTCAAGTGTTTCGAGTTATTGTGTGCCGGTGATGAATGAGGTTAATACGCGTCGAAGTGCGCGGTGTGCGCTGAAGGGAAGCGCCGTCGGCCGCTCATGTGGCACATTTGCCCATTCATGGGCATCGAATAAGCGATTTCGCTGAGGAATTAGGGAAGGCGACGTGGGGGTGTGTGCGGTTCACACCTCGTCCAGGCCTCTAATTATCGAACACGCGCCCCGTGTGTTCTCATAGAGTCCCATGGAAGAATAATGGGATGCAGAAGTGATGGATGGCCGAGGTCCATGGATTGTTTTGCGAGAGCAATCACGACCACCTTGACCCGAGTGAATAATTTGTGGGAGAACGGCGGCGATGTGATTTGCCAATTAGCTTGTTGCACCAGCACAGCGGTTTGTTCGCTCTGACCGTGACGGTAGTGGGACTCCTCTTCGGGACAGATGATTATGTCGGAGGGCGGTTATGGCTCGTAAAGCGAGGTTGAACTGGGTTGTCAGCATAGCTTCGGTTTTTAGAGAGTTTTTAGAGAGCGAAGTGCTTCATTGTCTTCCAGATTGGTTGAAGTCTAGATACAAGGACAACAACTAAACAAAGAAGTAGGATGTCTGCTTATTGCATCTAAATCTCAAACAGCCAACTCAACCGAAAAATCGACATCTACTAAATCCTTTCGGTGCAGTAACTAGACAAAACACGATCAATAGCGATCGATAGTATCGCATTTGTATGTATAAAGCTGGCTGTCCGAGATGGGGATGGTGTGAGAGACGTGAAAAATAGCCGTTCAACATTGTTCACTGAATAAGCTCCACTCGTTTGTCAGTAGACCAGCCGTGGTATTTGGCTGCTAACGTTATGGTTAACCACCTCGCGTCGGCAGTCTTGTAAGTGAATCAGTTTGGAAAAGTGTTCACGGGTAAGCAATAGATGCCATGCTATCTTATCTACGCGAATTTTTTTTAAATTTTAGTGGAGAGATAGGGGTTAATGATGAGACAGCAGGGAGCGCTCGGACGCACGGATTCATGGACGACTTGTGGATGCATGGACAGATTAACTAGTTATGCATAAGAAGATTGCAGGATAGTATGTAAGAAAGAACGGCGGGTTTTAAACTAAGCGGTTCAACATTTTCGACTTGGGAAAATCCGTTTTTATAATTTAATAATTAAATAAATAAATTAATTTTCATCATAAACGCAAGACTTCGTTGTATTGATTTTGGAGCCCTACTTGTTAATTCTCTATATAAAAACTCAAGTTCGAGCTGATAGGTTTTCGGTGCCCATGGTAAAGTGCTCTCGTTAGCACTCAGTTTTTCGTCTTATTGCAAATGGATATGGATAGAAGCCATTATCCTTTTTGGGATGCGCCACGCATGCTACTTCAATGGGATGTCGTAGAGGCGATTGGAATGCGTATTTGGCCATACACTGACATGCGGTGGCGAGCCGATGGACAACTCAGCGCTTTATCCTTCCCAGACGCGTCTGGTACCAGTTCACCGACCCCGGAGAGATGGAAGTTTTTGGTTGGCCTGGGCAGGAAATACGAACCATGAAGCTGGTATCGCATGCACGCGACAGTCGGCACTTCCTCCGACTGCGCTAGCTACACACGTTCCAGAGTAAGGCATAGTATAACATTGAATTAAGCGCTGAATGTGCTTAAGCTGCTTTATGGCTTCCGTGTAGCGGCTACGCTTTGTCCTCCGCCATCAGGGTATAACGATTAACGACAGTTTAACGGCGGACGGTCATGAATGATCTGGGCAGGTGTCTGCGGTTTCATAAATGCGGCGAAATCTGAATGTGATGTGTTTCGCCCGCTTTCGGCGGTTGCCGCCCAGCCGCCCCGGCGCGCCCCTGTGTCCAGGCCGTGTGGCCGCTGCGGTGTAGGCGAGTCTATTCACGCCGTCTTCGAAACAACATCTGGTGCTAATTATAGATGTGTGATTGAGGCCATTGGTCGCACTCTATGAGGCACTGGTATGGGGTTTTTGAAGCGGAGAGTTACTTGCCTACCTTTATAACAGTCGAACTGTAGTAGTCTGAGTCGAACAGCATCCGGTTCTAAGGAATTGTACTTCTTACATAGGAGAATGGGTTTTTGAGGGCATCGGTGCCAGGAATTCAGCAAATGAATGCTGAAATTGACAACGCGAGGAAGTCATTCCCCATCAAAGGATGAAGGCGCTGTCACTGCATTAGATTGGGGTTGACGTGGACCATTTTTAAATCAAATTGGACTTTTTAAAATGCAGTTTGAAATCAGTTTTATCCTCTCAGCTGAATAACATTCACTAAGTGGATTGAAGAAGATAGAGAAGCATTCTAATAGCGTTGGTTTTTGTTTCGTTCGTACAACGCACGATTATGTGGGGTAAACAAACAAACAAATAAATAAATAAGCCACATTGCACACTTTTCAAATCAAATTCGACGCTTTTCTATCAGCCAGCTTGACGCATTTGAAGCTAAACTGAATGTATTTCTGATCAAGGCAAGTGTCTTAGGGATAAAACCAGACACTTTTTAGGAGGGTTAGAATAATTTCTTCCGATAAAACATTGTATGGCTTTTTTAAAATTTTGATTCACCTTTCTCAAAACTTGATCACGTCCTTTGAAATTCTTGAAACTAGCAGAAATAATAGCTTTAACTTATATCAAAGTACAGAAGAGCTGCGATTTTGTGTTAGAATATGTAGATTGCGCCATACATTCGTCTAGTATCGCGATATTTTTCGATTGATAGCAAAAAATTTATTGGTTTACTCGTGTCACTTGTTCTTTTTGCGATCTTTTTAACAACTATAAAGTTACTGCCTTCCTGCATTTCAAAATGTTCTCAAAACCATCGCTTTTAGTCGAAAAATATTTTATAAAATTTTAAATTATTCACTTTTGGGACAGGTGAGATGAAATTTTTCGAAAAAAATCGTACCGAATTTTTCTTGAACAAAAATTTATTTATTTTATTTTATTATTTATATTAACATTTTTATTATTTATTATTAGTTATTATTTATATTTATATTATATTTATTTTATTAATATTTTTTATTTAATTTTTTTATTGTTTTGATATGGAAAATCTTAAGTGTTCTTTTGTTTTTTTCGCTTTTAGATGCGTCAGTGTTGTTTTGAAAAGTGTTCAATTCGGTTTGAAAAATGCTCAGTTTGGCTTGAAATTGTGAGGGACGAATCGCTAGGGTTCATAGGACTATGCGGCGTACAGTGTTTTATGGGTGAAGAACATAGAAGGAATGGTGGGCCATTGTTTGCGTCCGAATGCCGGTGTTCAGTCGACCATAAACGTTTTTCGGCGAGCGTTTCAAGATTTGCGTCACAAAACGCGGTTATCGATGATCGGGCGGAGTGCTGGCGCCGAGTCGGTGTGCTGCGCGCCGAGCGAAGTGGAAATGACTAATCAGTGCGGTGATCTCACGTGTTGATACGCAGGCCGGTGCTGTTCGACACGGCCAGGGAGTGTTGAGGGGTGTCTATGGGGCGTTTTAGTTCCCTGACTTGTCAGCAAGGACGTCATCTAGTTTATGAGGTAAAAATTCCCCATGTTGATAAGGACAAGGGATAAAATAAAAGGATGGAGGACGGCGTTACTCAATACTTTTTGGTATACGCCACGCTCTTTACTTCTATGGGATGTGTGGAGGCGATTTGAATGCGAATTTGGCCATACAATGACTAGCGGTGGCCAAACGATGAACAAGTCTGGTAGCAATTCACCGATCCCCGAGGGTTAGAAGACTTGGTTGGCCAGGTCGGGAAATCAACTAGGAACCTGGTATCGGGTGCAGCCGACACCTCCTCTGATTGCGCTACACGCTCCCGGGAACAGTGAGGTCAAAAATACAAGTACTGTGTAGAAACTCCGAGAAGAAAAAAGTAACGCAAAAGTACATAGAAGAAGGCAAAGAAGGAACAAATTACAACAAACAGGGATGGAACGGGAAGGCGAAGTTAAAGCAGACTACAATATTGGAAAGAGAACACTAAATTGTCCGTCAAATCGGAGATATTCCTCAGGCACCTAGGTGAGCCTTTACACGTTTTCTTGAAGGAGGAAGAACTGGAAGGAATCTTCGCTTTCTTGCTTTGCACAGAGTAATCGGTCGTTTTGAAGAAGATTGAATGCACTATGCTTCGATTTTGAAGAAAAATAATTCTGGATAGGATTTAGTTGAGCGGCACAGGCTAAGTCAAGACTTCTTCTGCTAGAACCATTCACGTAGCAGCTACAAGTTGAAGGATAAAACGTAAGGGACATATTTACATATATCCTTTTCGGGATGCGCCATGAAATTCTATTTCTACGGGATGATGTTGAGAAATGGTGATGTCCACAGTACAAGACACATGGTCCAGGTAACTGGAGACTTCAATCTTATGCAGATCTTAAGTCGATTTTTGGATTTACTTAGCCCTTGAGGCTTACACTGTGAAATGGTGCCACTCCGTGGAAAGACGAGACCACTAACTTGTACATAGGTTGGCCATCGAAGCTCATTGTATAGGTCAAATGTGCATTCAAACCAACGTTCACAACACCTTATGGAACTAGAAAACGTGGCGCACACTAAGAAGGGTTGACCGACGCGTTCTTTTTTCTGTATCCGTTCTGAAGACGACAACCCAGCCTGCAAAAACGTAGCAACACTGAGCTTTCGAAGGTTTAGAGTACTCGAGTCCTTGCTGCCTTTAGCTACGAACAGGCGCACGGAAGTTCAGATCAGTCCTACTACTTGTTGTTTTTTTGTAATGGCATACCTGCTTAACTGCTAGCGGATCCAAGAATCTTTCCGATTCCATGATTCGGGAAGCTTCTCGATTGCACCGGCTCTTTGTTAGTGAAAGAAGGTGGCGTTTTGTAGCAGCGTTAGCTTGTAGCATGCCCTATAGCCAAGCCATGCTACGATGCTTATCAAAGTGGGGAGGCGGCAAGCTTTCCATTATGAACCTTAACTCCAAAGGCTCGAAGCTGTTCCACGTTCTGCCACTCTGAGTTAGAAGAGGATTTCCTCGGTGACCATACAACCTCAAGGTGTCTGTTCATTGGAGCAGACTAACCTCGTTGCATGGGCTAACCTCGTTAGGAACTCACTTAATTGCGGCATAAGCGGATCAGCAGCGCAAAGGGCATCACGTAGGCTGTTATTCCAGTGGTGGTCACACAGCTTCCGGCCGAATAGTGGGCCTCCGTGTGTGATGTGCAGTGTGGCTGTCTGATAATGCTGCAAATAGTGTGATGATCTTGTTAGAACGAGGGCCACGCGCTGCCTGCTCTATTGTGCTGTAATAATGCGGTCATCGGAGAATCGCCCTTGGCTGCCTCACGGAGCGCTGGCCGCTGGGTGGCTGTCTGACTCGGGAAGACAATGGGTCAGTTGACCGGAAGCTAAGCGGAGAGGATGAACTTTCTGGGGATCTAGGGGGCCCTTTTCTAAAAGCCGCTATGGAGTGGGCTTCTGCCTCGTAGAAGTGATTGGGGGCGATAACGACCTTCACAAATCAATCCCTTTGTAGAGTGCGCCACGCATTCTGTTTCTACAGAATGTCGCTGGCAATTTGTATGGGTATTTAGCTCATATAATGAGTATGGGTACTTGTAGAGCAGTCGGAGGAGGTGTCGACTGGCTCATGCATCCGATACCAGGTTCGGATATCTCGCCTACGCCACTCAAGCCTTCTATCCCTCCGGGGATCGGTGAATTGGTACCGGTCTCGTCTAAGAAGAATAAAGCGCTCACTTATCTGGCCATCACAAGTCATTATATGGCCAAATACGCATTCAAATCGCCACCACAACATCCCGTCGAAGTAGGATGCGTGGCACAACCCAAAAAGGTCCTTTATCCTTTTATAATGAGTGTGGCGACCAGCTGATGATCAGAGCAGTGTTTTATTCTACCCAAGCAAGGCAGGTATCAATTCACCGACTCAGGGCGAATAGAAGGCTTATTTACTGCTCTGATTCGGCTATAGACCCAGCTAGAGCCTGTGAATTCTTCTCCGATCTTGGCGCTGACCCTCCTTGGATGATTTGCGAGGTCTGATGGAGAGTATGCTGCCTTGAATTGGTTAAAGCAGGTGGATAAGTCAGCGTTTTAACCTTCCCATGCAAGTTTGGTATCAATTCGTTGACCACAAAGGGATGAAAAGCTTGGTTGGCCTACCGGGAAATCCGAACCAAGAACCTAATATCGGGTGCACGGAACAGTCAGCGCCTCCTCCGGCTGCTTCTTCATGCGCCTTGCAGGAAGATAACTGATAGAAATGAGCTACTCGTTGTTTGGAAAGGGAAGACGAATATTTGACGTTGTCGTCTAATTCATATTTCATCCTATTTCTTTAGAGATCTAAGAATGTTAGACAGTCTCTGTGTAGAATAAAGATCCGCCTGCCAACTTCGCTTGCAAGGGCCAGAAGTAAAATATCCAGCAATTCGTGATAGAAGTATGTCACATAACGCACACACTGAAAAACGACCAGTTATCCCAGGTTGTAGGGGAGCAGGGGATGTACTAGGCAGCGCTTCGCGTATTGTTTGTCCTGCAGCGACCAGAAACAGCTGCTCTCAGCCGGATAATCCTCTGGTGCAGAGATAGACGTGAATTGCAGATGTCATCAATATCTCACCACTAATTCACCTACTGGATGTCAGTAGGGAACAATGGGGATGTTTTCTACCGAGGTGCTCGGGTAAAGATGACCAGTTCGTACGGCACTACTCAGTTCCTTAGGAAAGCGCCACGCACTCTACGTCTAATTGGTATCATGGAAGTGCTTTGAAGGTGACTGTGGTCTACAGTAGGGAACGGCCAGTGGAGATGGCTGCGTTTGTTATTTACCCTAAATAAGGTTGGCGTGTTTGTCTGTAGCGAGTTGGAGAAGGTGCCGGCTGCCGCGTGCACCCGAGACCAGGCTCCTGGTTAGGATTTCCCGCCAGGCCAAGCAAGCCCTCCCTCCCTTTAGGTCCGGGGTCGGCGGTTGTCTGGGAAGGTAAAGCGCTGACTTGTGCATCGGCTGGCCACCGCTATTCATTGTAAGCCGTTGTAGACCACAGTCACCTTCGAAGCACTTCCATGATACCACCTACATAGACATGGAGTGCGTGGCGCCTTCCTAAGGAACTACTGCCGTGCAAACTGGTATCCCCCATTGTTCCCCACTGACATCTTTCGGTCCAGCGATGGGAAGATGTGAAAGCTTTTACGAGAACGGAATGTAGCACCCGGATCCTTATATGCGTACAGCAGCGGTTTTTATAAGCTGGCCCATAACAGCGTTCTGTTGATTGCGTAGTGCGAATGCTTTTCATTCCGATGAATTATCGTCGTCATATCTCCGACGGCTTTTTCGAGTGTCATCTCGAAGAAGTGATGCGATTCGGGCTGAAAGATGTCGATGTGTCATCGAGCTTGTGGCGGTGTCATCGCATCCGAGACGCGAAGCCGTTCAGCTGCTGAGACAGTGTCTGAGCGGGCTTTTTTGGCAGTTCGAATTTGACAAGGACAGGGAAGGACGTTTTTCTTCTCGGAAATGGTGTCGTCTTCAAGCGATATCTTTCGCATTTGATTAGGGACAAATCATGACGCGGTCACACCTTTCCACATGTCGATTTCCGAGCGAGAAAAGGACATATCGCTGTAGTAAAACGCAGCTGTAAGGGAAGGGTAAGGCAGTGCCATTAGGATCTAACTCAGTCGGAGGGGGGCATGTTAGAAAAACGAAACAGTGAGGCCTGTCCAAGCCAGGAATGAACAAGGGAAGGTCCTCTCTTAGGCCAGTTCCCGGTGTTGTCTTTGTGAACTGGTTTGCTTTCGGTTTTACTGCCGTTGTAAATAAGTCGGAGTGGAGAGCTCCCCCTCCCCTTTACCAGGATAGAAGGATCAAGGACGGCGTTACTCAATACATTTTGGGATGCGCCACGCATTCTACTTCTCGGGATATCGTGGAGACGATTTGAATGCGTATTTGGTCATACAATGACTTGCGGTGGCCAGCCGATGAACAACTCAGCGCTTTGTCCTTCCTAAACATGTCTGGTACCAATTCACCGACCTCGGAGGGATGGAAGGCTTGGTTGGCCTGGGCAGGAAATCCGAAACAGGAACCTGGTATCGGGTGCAGACGACAGTCGGCGCCTCCTCCGACTGCACTACACGCTCCCTACCAGGATAGTTCCTGACATTGCTGAATATTGTGCCTTTGTTGTGTTAGTGAAAGGCTCTAATGAAATAATACATGTTACAATCAATGCATTCATATTGAGCAAATAATTACTTTGTCCTTCTGTCCGCGTGTCCGTCCGCACAAAATTATTGGCCGCGAGCGGCCTGTACAACGGTTATGAATGTGGTACGAGTCAACGGATTAGTATCGATTGAGGCGTATAGTGGACTGGGGACAAACTTTTGTTGGAAGACCCATCTTCATCTTGGGACGCATGTGGGAAGATCTCGAAGGCGATGTTAGGTGGATGGACGACGGAACATTTAAGCAGTATCGATCGCCGGCGGCGATTTTTCGTGAAATTCAACTGTTGAAAATGGAATCACACAATTTGTTGTGTACTAGGCAGTATTCATAACAAGGGACAGTGGCCAATGAGTATCGATCTATTTTATCGGTTTTTGCAGTTGAACACCGAACATTTGTAGAGGGAGGCACATTGATTATAGATTCCTGGGCGCACAGGGATACAGCAGCTGAAGATTCTGAATGGAGTTTTGGTCCGGTTTCATCGTTTAATGTGAGAATCAAGCGAATACACGAACTCATAGAAAAGGTATTTTTGATGGGCAAATCTGTATCGATTGATAGTATCGATTCTCCAACAGATTTTACCATTTGTTGTGAAGATCCTGCTAAATGTGGTCTGGTTGACGGGATTGGTAGTAAGTGGACAATATCGATTGGCCAATCAATATCGATCCATTGATGTCGTCGTCTGTAGCGAAGTTCTAATGACGGCTTGCTTTACGCATAATTGTGTTGAGGAATGTTTCTAACAATTGTCGAGTCCTTGAAGGCTGAAAATTAGCGCGGCTTATCGCTGTCATCAGTGCTAAGCGGCGGTGGCGGGCGATCGGTCATTATTCAGCAGTGTATTCCTACGGCTTGCCGATGTAGTCACTAATTCGAAACGCTGTCGGAGTGTCAGCAGCCTCGCTACGGGGCTTTTTTCCTTCTGACGGCGAGGTCATGCTATCCTGAACATTGAAGTCAAAAACACCATGTTCGAACTGATTATTGATTCCCTGCAGATAAGAAATCGTCCGCACTGAACGAAACGGGCCGGTTTCTCGAATTGAAAGTTTTGCTGAAGAGCGCAGTCATGGGATGGCGTTCTTAAGTGTGATGCATTCCACTCCGCAGCTACATGTTGAGACAGAGTATGCAGTGATGGAGAAAGATGTTTATCCGTCCATGCGTCCAGCAATACGCGGGTATTATGGAGATACGCGGGTATTATGGCCGAAGTAGTGCTCCACATCAGGTGGAAAGTTTCAATGTGGAGGCCAGTATCTATCGATATTATCGATCGCCTAACCGGTGGTTTTCGATAGGTCCGACGTTGAAGAGATGTTGACTTCCGTGACAATGTCAGTCTGCAGTTGTAAGTTGCTGGAATTGGGAGAGACGAATATCATAATCAGATGTCGACCTATGGTTTTAACCAAAGAAAAAGGGCTGCGATTGCACAATGGTTGATTATAGTGAATTTTTGGGGCGCTTCATAACGAGACAATAAGCCACTAGATTACCGACTGGCGATTATTGGATAGCGGCGCTTATCAAGTCCTCGCGGATGCGCCACGCACTTAAATTGTGAATGATCTTGGGTGTGTTTTGAATGCATTTTTATCGCAAACGTCAGTTTACGGCGGCCATTCGATTGACAAACCTCTGTTGCACGCTTCCAAGGCATTCCAGGTACGCAAGGGAATGAAGCCGTCTTTGTCTGGAACCGCTGTCAGGGACATCAGGTGGCTGTGCGTTCTGTAGGCCTATATCTGGCTTATATCTTAAGTTCCCATTATATCATGTACATACAGGCAGAATACCTAACGTATGTAGTGCGAAGGAGTTGGCTATCACGCTTTTATCACTGTGGTTTCTACGACTTCGCCTTCCTGATTCTCAAACTTGGGTGATTTAACTATCATGGGTTTAATTACCTAAATTACCTCAATTTGAGACATAGAGGAAGTCGAACTGACGGAAGCGTCAGTTATTAAAGGCTTCTATCAATCTCATATCAGAGTTGATCAACCGACTTTCCTCAATGCTGAGATTCATCTTAGGACGAATCTCCCGGTTACTATTCATTCATTGACTAATTGATTTCGATGTCAGTATCACCAAACATTCCAGCCCTTGGATCAGTCTATCTGATGTCAAATTTCTCCAATGTGCATGTAACACTGCTGTAGGGTAGCACCGCTTCGAATTCCTTTAGGTCAGTTATTGATTCGCCATCCTAATTGTCCCTACGAAGTAGGATGCATAGCGAATCATTAATCAGCTGTACCTTAAGTCTTTTTGAAACCAGCAACAGCTGATTCAGTTGTCGTATTGTTCATGTGAATTAGCTTTACTGGTTTGGTGTACTGTATACATCGGGTCCGGTGCCGATCCGGATAATCCGAATCCGTCTTTTTTTCAAGCTCACGCCGACAGTGGTTCTTTTTTGAAATGCTCGGACACTAAGAGGATTCAGGTAAAGATGATTTCCACTAGAACGGTTTTGCGGATGATTCAGATGATGGGTTCCGTTCGGCTCAAATGTCGGATATCCCTTTGGGATAGAATGCCTTTGGTCAAAATCGGGTTGGCCGATGTTTTTTTTTTCGAATATGCTGTTATCCGCATAATCGACGGAGCAGCGTTTTGGAAGATTTTCATTAGGAACAGTTTATACATAGAACCCGATGGAGAATCTTCGGATAACTGGATAGTTCGGATGCCGCTAGTTTCTTGAACGCCAGGTTTTTGGATGATTCGGATCTGGATATTCCGAATCGGATATCCGAAATGATTCACTCGATACAAGGGATCCGATCGAAAATCATCGGATAGTTGGATGATTCGGATAACGGCAGTTTCGCGGACCCCAGGTTTTTGAATGATTCGGATCGGTATATCGGAAAATGATTCATTCGGATCCAATGTATAGACCAGTTGCTCAGTCGTCTTCTTCACTGCAAAATGCGCTTTATACAAAATTCGTCCAGAAGTGTTGTTTCATTGGATAAGTTGCAAGAAGGCCGGATTACCCTTCCATGGAGACTATATTAAAGGTGACTTCAATTTGATCCGACGCCGATTCGGATAATTCGGATCCGTCACTTTTTCAAACCCAAGAGGAATGGGTTCATCTTTGGTGTGAAAAAATGACGGACCTGAACTATCCGAATCGGCGTCAGATCTAGCTGTAGTCCCCTTTAAGGTAATCTCCTTAGAGCAGCCTTCCTCTAGCCTATCTATTGAAACAACACTTCCGGGCAGACTCTGCATCAAGCGTTTTGCAGTCAAGAAGACAACTGAACAACTGTTCCCGATGAGAGCGTTCCGAAATATTCTGCCGTTCGGCTGTGCAGTAGCCCAGGTGATGTTCTAGGCGCACTTGACAAATGAAGGGCAGGGGTTCGCTGACGACCGCCTTCGATGTGCCGGGGATCGCGGCGGCGATCGCCTAGTGTTCCGTGGGGACAAACGATCAGTGTACGGTTTACTGCGCTAATCGGTGCTCTCATTTACAGTGAGCGTACGGCAGATTTTTTCGCGTCTGTTTGGTGTTGATGTCGGCCGTCGCACGCTCAATTAGCATCGATGGCCAGCGAGTGTGTGCCGACGCAAAGATCTCGAGTACGAGATTAGAGGGCGGGCGACGAGAAGAGGGATTTGTTTGAGATTACTTGAATCGCAGTGGTGCCGCCACAAGCCGACGTTGCCACTTGTGCTCGGCGACAGAGGTCAGCCGCAGACTGCCCTGGCAGTGTGTCGGCAACAGAGAGCGCATCGGCGGCCGACGACTCGAGTATGGGTCAGCGCACCCTGACAAAGTCGCCGGTGGTCAGGCAGCGGTGGCGAAATCTGACAGCACTTGATCGTTTTGAGTGATGCGATGTGGTGGAGGTGGAGGAGATGCGACGAGAGGATCGTCGCATCGCGTCGCGCTCGACGGGTTTAATCCCGGATCGGTGACTTGTACGCGACGAGGGATAAGTAGCGATTGCCCCCGAATCGGGGATGAGGTCAGCGTTTGCGATTCGCTTCAGGATTCGACTGCCATAAAAATGGATCTTCGGAAAGCAACTGCAAACTTCAATCTGTTGAGCTGGAATTGTTATCCACGCTCTATTCGGCTGACATATGACGTGGCCGCCTTCTTCAACGTCTAGAAAACGCAGACGGGGTTTGAAAGCTGACTCGCTCAAGAACCATTGCAAGTCACAGTCACAGAATCAGTAGTTAACAGGAAAGGAGAAGAAGAGAGATCTTCGGAAAGAAGAGAGAGTTCTGATTTGGCCGAAAGACGAGGCCTAGAAGAATAAAGAAGTCGGAATATTCCATGTTCGACTGTCATTGAATCTTGGCGAAGTCGGAATAGTAGTGCATTTGATCAGGGTGCGCCAAACATCTTATATTTACACTGCTGATCTGTATAGAGGCTTCAGTGAGGTTGCTAGTCAAGTTTTTGTGCCAACACGAGGTTCTTAGGTGGATCTTCATTTAGCAAGGCCTGAATTTTCGATTTGGCCTCTGAAGACGACGAGAAGTCGAAACGTCAGGCTTTGCTAAATAAAGGTCCACCTAAAAACACTGTGTTGCCACAAAAAACTTCACTGACTAACAACTTAACAACTTACAATGCCGAGGTTTGAAGAAGAGAGAAGTTGGAGATTGCTTCAGTTACGAATAAAGGATAAATGGATAAAGGATGGCGTCAATCTCTTTTGGGATGCGCCACGCATTCTATACCTCTACGGGATGTTGTGGAGGCGATTTAAATGCGTATTTGGTCCACGCAGTGACTTGCGATGTCCTGCCAATCAACTGTTCAATGTTTTTTCCTTCCCATACAAGTCTGGAACCACTTCAACGACCCCTGAGGGATGGATGGCTTGGTAGGCTTGGGTGGGAAGCGTAAATCAAGAACCTGCAATCGGGTGCACCCAACAGCCGGGGCCTCGTCCGACTGCACTATCAGGCGTCCTTGTGGCAGCGTAGGAATAAAGTGTGGTACATCACTATGGAGCTAAATATAACCAAGAAACTCTGCATAGCAAGTGAAACATTCATTGTTCACAGTGAGTGCTTACGAAAAAGCGGATTTGAGAACAGCTGTATACATAGATTAACGGGGTCTAAGAAACGTAGCAAGGGGTAAGGCGTAGTCGCAAGCGTAAACGGATGGGTTAGATATCTCAAGATCGGATATCCGATTTGGGTATGATATAGGATTTCTGATAAAAATCACCCATCTGAATAGTTCGAAAATCCGTTCCAGTGAAAATATGGAACTCTTATCTGAGTCGTCCTAAGATTCGAGCTTTTTGGTTTTATCTGAATAATACATTTATGAAGGCGCGTGGAGCGCAGTTGGAGGAGGCGCCGTGTCGTGTGCACCCGATACCAGGTTCCTGGTTCGGATTTCCCGCCCAGGCCAACCAAGCCTTCCATCCCTTCGGGGTCGGTGAATTGGTACCAGACTTGTCTAGGAAGGGTAAAGCGCTGACTGGTTCATCCACCGCAAGTCCGCAAGTCATTGTATGGCCAAATACGCATTCAACTCGCCTCCACGACATCCCGAAGAAGTAGAATGCGCGGCGCATCCCAAAGTGATTGAATAACGCCGCCTTTTATCCTTTATCCTTTAATGCATTTATCCGGTGTTTGAAAAATGATGGATCTGAATTGTCTGAATCAGCATCTGGTCCAATGTATACTACATACCGCGGCAATTTCTGCGGGTTGCGCTTTAAATCATCATCGTCAATGGCTGACTAAATGCCCTGTTCTTTAGCATCCTTTACGGTGTAGCAACGCCTGCGGCTTTTTACTTTCACACAGAACGAGAAGAACGAATAACAGTTGTTTCTTTTTGGGCTGTGTTCGTAGGCGCGGCGCGGTTGTAATTTCAATGTTTTTCCGTTGGTAGTGTGAAGTGGCGCCGGTTGCCGTTTCAAGGAGATGAAGGCTAGAGACAGATGGCAAAGTGAGAGGTGAAGTGCATCGTGCTGCTCTAATGGACGTCAAACAGCACCGTATGCCAGCCAAGTTAAGGAGGCTAATCTATTAATCGAAGAAGGCGATTTAAGCGTGAACATACGGATGGTATTCTTGACCATTAGGGATACACCATACGCCTTACTTCCGCATAGAATTGTGGACTGGTGCAGGTAGCGCAGTCGGAGGAGGAGTCGGCTGTCGCGTGCACCCGATACCAGTTTCATGGTTCGGATTTCCCACCCAGGCTAGCCAAGCCTTCCATCCTTCTGAGATCGGTGATTTGGTACCGAGCTTGTCTGGGAAGGACAAAGCACTGAGATGATTAGAATGCGAATTTGGCCATACAATGACTTGCGGTGTCCATCGGCTGGCCACCGCAAGTCATTGGATGGCCTAAAACGCATTCTAATCGCCTCTATAACATCTATAGAAGTGGAATGCGTGGCGCATCCAAAAGAGATCGAGTAACGCCTTCCTTTATCCTTTAGCCTGATCTTTTTTGGTTCTTTGCTCTAATTGAAAAAATTAATTGATTCTGAAATAGAAAAAAGCTGTGAAGTAGAAATAAGGGTTCTTGATCAGTGGGCCTACAAAGTTACAATTTTTTTGACGATAATATTCTTCATAAATATCAATTTTTCGGCAGTTTTTGCCAGTTTTTATAAGTGCTTTTGAATACATTTCTGCGCCCATTTGTTTCCGATCAGTCTAGATTGTTCGTTGCAGGTCGAAACGACAGTTGTTCGGCGATTCGGCACAAGACGAATTCGCATGCGAAAGCGCTGGCCGTATACGACAAGTCGTCGCAGTTGATCGAGTGCACGAGTCTGTTTCAGGTGAGTGGAAATGCAATGGCAGGAGATGTCGCTGAGAGAAAGTTTCGTTTCAAGTGGAAGAACGGATTGTGGCATGGGATAGGGCGCGCTTTGTTGTTTTGAAGAGTTAGAAGTTTTAGAAAGGTTCTTCTCGGGTTCAAGTGAAACGATTGCTGTATATATTGGGCGAATGTCCACAAACAGTATGATCGACTCGATTTGCGAATGGACCGCAGGCTATCTGCATGTAGGCGTCTATGGAAGCATTCTTCATCTCAGCCTCCACGTGACTCTGGTATGTAGAGCTGATAAGATCGGGGTTGCCAATCTCTAACGGCTTCGTATTCACCTGACGAGGGTGATTAACCTAATTTGAATAAATCTTGATACTAAATAATTAAAAAGGTTGAGTTACCCAAGTTTGAGGAGTAATTTCATGACCATGTATAGTTTGTATTTATTTGTTCGAGATTGTACCTGTACATTCTATAAAGAATGGCGGCAGACAAACAGTTCGGTATGCCGAAGGTTGAGGAAATCACATCAATTTTCGAGATGATGGCTGGTATCGCTTCGTTCCAATGCCGATCGACTTTCTAGTAAGGAAGGCCATCACTGGTGCGATATTTCAACTCCTCGTACAAAATGAACTACATAGACACTCCTGCCGGTATGAAGATCGTCAGGTGAATACGAAACCGTTAGAGATTGGCATCTGCGACCTTATCAGCTCTATATACCAGACGTACATGGAAATTGTAATGAAGAATGCTTTCACAGACACCTACAAGCAAATTGCCGGCGATTTCTTCACAAATCAAGTCGGTGAGATTGCTGTCCTGTAAAGGGTTGTCAACCATATTGCGGGATAAAGCACCTCTTTTTGATGGGACCGATTGAATTTCAGGGGTCTTGTATGGTATGTATCTTCAGATTCACTAAAACAACTCAATTTTATCTTGCTTGGCGACGGAAAATATCTAATTTGCACATTGAATTTGGAGCTCTAAAACCTGAAAAATCCAGAGAACCAAGGAAAGATCCCCATTGTAGGGCCGATGCCGGTTACGGAATCTCCACAACATCACGGATGTGCAGATCGAATCCCCGGAGCCGATGCTAGCGAACGACGCTACCTCGTCAGCGGTGGTGTTCGTCGGTACTGGACCGTCCGGCGACCCAGTACTGTACGTGGGAACGACGTTTGTCAGAGGACCGGTATGTGTTTGCGAGCTTTTCCTTCGTACAGCGTTGTGTTTCTTTTAAGGCTCCCGGATTTGCATTTTTTTTCAACGAAACTCCTTTTCTTCAGTTGTTTCGCGACGACATTCCGGCTGTGACGTCTCTGAGACTGTCTCGTGGTCGTGATGGCGAAGCGAAGGAGTTCGAACTGGCTGACAAAGGACTGGCCACCGGCACGGAGATTAGTCTCGAACGGAAATTTCGGAGTAGCTATAGGTGGGTCTGGGTGCATTCTCCACTCTCCTTCTTCATCACCAAAGTCATTGAAGGAAAGGAGTTGTTTATGGCATCGCTGTAAGACTGTCCACTAGAGTGATTTATATGGTGGGAGGTTTTGTTTTACTGAGAAGATGTATGGATGCAGACGGCTTGGTTTTACCAGTATTACAGCGAGAATTTTTGCACAGAAGTATCGAAGAGAACTGTTCGGTGAAGAGTTCTGCATTTCTGGTTGTTGGTTAGGGGTTCTAAATGAAGCGAGGCTACTTTAATGGAGCTTTTTCGTAAACAATGAAGGTCGTTATGCGGCCATACTGCCGATTTATGCTTAGCGCTCGTCTTCCAGAATCGATTACGTAGGAGGATTCGAGTCCGGAAAGTATGCCTACTTTGCGACCAGGCAGGGAAAGACGCTTGGGGAAGATGCGCCTATACAATCAAGGCTTGTTCGGGTTTGCACTGGAGATTCGCACTTCTACAGCTACACTGAGGTAAGCGACCTAGTCTCTCAGTTTCACTCAGAAGTTCTTTCTTTTTTCCCCTTTTTTAGTTTGATTTTTGTTTGCAGCCTGTGTACTGGTGAGCTGTGGGCGCATATACGATGTTAATTTAAGTCGGACCTTTTTTTTAATTTGAAAGCTGACATCTTTAGCAATAATATGATTTTTTGCGGCACTATTGAACTTTCACGACTCCAGAAGTCGAGGATAGGTGAAACAATATCCTCCCAAACGTTACCTAGGAGGTTATTTGGAGTGCTGATGATCACCCTGACGTCGTTTCTAAAATTTTGGCCGGTTACGGTAGGCTACGGTAGGTACGGGTGACTAAGGCTATCTAGTTAATAATCGCCGACTTCGTGTGAATTTTGCCTAGGGGGAGGGTTATTTAGAGTGCTGATCACGAATCTGACATCTTTTCTGCGTATTCTTTTCGGGCTACGGTAGGTTACGGGGTATGTGCAGGTGACTAAGGTCATTAAATTAACCTATACAGGCTTGTAAAGGTTCGTTTCGCCACTACCTTTATACGAACCTTTTGTCATAACATCTCCGCGGTGGCTCATTGCGAAATCGGTGATAACGACCCAGACAGCCTCAGTCACTCACATCTAACGTAGTCTACCGTAATCGGCGGAATTTTAGAAACAATGTCAGATTCGTGATCTCAAATAACCCCCTGGGCGATGTTTGAGCGAAATTTTTTCGAGCTCTCCTCGACCTCTGGAGTCGTGTACGTACAATAGTGCCCATTTTGCAACCCAAAACAGACTTATCTAAAGTTTAAATGGGATCTCTAATTAAGCTAAAATTATCTTTCAAGAAAGTATATCTAATTAAGTTAGAATTACATTTTTTAAAACTTTTATAAATTCATAACTCGTTTTAAGGCCCTGTTTATACTTCCGACGCCGAGCGACGCAACGGCATGTAAAGTAGCCAAATTGATCGATTGTGTCGTTTAATCAATATGGCCACTATACGGTATAAACTGGGCCTAACGAAGGGGTAAGGCACCACTTCCTAAGGCCTATGTTATACTTCGGCGACGCTGTTGTCGGCGACGTCGGCGACAGTGTTACGCGCAACACAGCGTCGCCGACGCGTCGCCTAAGTATAACATAGGCCTAATGGAAACAGTGGAAAGGCCGGCTAGCTTAGAAGGCTTTTACGACAAGTCCTAAAGCGAATAAAACTTTTATAACAATCTTGGCTTAATACTATAACTTCACTGCACGCACTGCTGTTAAAAGCCCAGATTCAACAGTTTTTGCAGTCGAATGTGAAAATGAGAATAGTCTTGTAAAGGTTTCACCCTTTTATTACTCTGATATCGAATTATAGGTGATGTTGGAATGCATGAAGGACGACACGGACTACAACCTGATTCAAGACATCTACGTGGCGACAGCTGGGTACAATCTGGCCAAGTCGTTAGGAATAAGGTTGGTTGTCTGGCTTAGAAATAGCCCTTGCCTATTATAGTGATTTTCAGTGCTATTGAAGGAATTTTGTTATGGGGTCATTGTCTTTGTGATCAGGTGCGTTCGTGTTTTAGTGAAGGAGACGAGGTTCTGTATGCAGTCTTCGTAGCGGACGATGTAACATCCTTCCAGCGAAATGTAAGCATTCTCGTTATTTGTCATATTCATCCTTATTTATTTTTTGTGTAAGCAATCTACGCTATGTCTTCGGCATCTATTTGGGTATATGTCGCGTAGGTGAGCAGCATTGGTAGATGAGAACGCTTACCCTGATGGGCTGGCATATGCTCGGCCTGCGCTCTTCTGGTTACAATAGGCTGGAACGCTCCCACCTACCAATGCTGCTCACCTACGCGACATGTACCTCCATTTGAGTCTCGATGTATATTTAAGCAGGAAAAGTTATGGAAGTAAAAGTGTAAAGTCATGAAAATAAGGTCTTTGGTACTTCTCTCCCAAAAAAGCATAGAAAAATAGTATAGCTTTAGCTTTTGGAGCTTCTGTAATTTGGGACTATCCTTCGGCGTGTAGGACGGGCGTGTTCCTCGAACTCCTTTTGCCTTCTCCAGGCTCTGAAGAAGTCAGTTTCGCCGAAACGTAAGCCAAATAAAAGAATATACCAATCTTGGCTAACAGCTTTGCTTCAGAGGATCCTGCACAAACATAGAAAAACAGTTTTCTTACGAAAAGTGTACATGTTATAAGTAAGTATATTATGAAGTAGTTTCTCTGATTCCACAAATTAGCGAGGTTTACTGCTTTATGACTCCACGTTAGGGTATTCTGACGCCCTGTACAACGAGGAAGACGCTTTTTTCTATTCTTTTCGGCGACAGGTTTAATGTAGCATAGTAAATAATCTCAAATAAAGTGAAAGAATGAGAAAATAAGAGCAAAACGCAGGAAGCGAATGGCTTGTTTCCCCGCTTCCTTAGACTAGATTGTCTTCAAGGTCAATAATTTTCTATTTGAGTGTATGTTCTTTTGGTGAAAGTCGATTGCTCAATATTAGTGAAAAGGCCCTTTCTTCTGCATATTAGCTTGTCTATTGACTTTGAGTTTATGTCGTGAAAGTGAGCAGCATTGGGAGGGAGCCAGCCAATCATAACAAGGTAGAACACCAACCGTACACACGCTAAACAGTGAAAATACCGACCGTACACGTCCGTGGGGACGCAGTGTCATGCCCATTCGATGCGGCATGGTCGGGTGACGCGTTCCCATCCCCCAGTGCTGCCCATTATTGTGACATGGACCGAATTTTCTTATTTCTGATGATCACGTTAAACTTCTACGCACACATTCTAGTTTCCCACTCGTCGCTCGGCAGTGTGCGTTTATCCCATCCAAAAGCACATCGAGAAGAAGTTTGAGGAGAACATCATGGACTGCTACAAGGGATTGTATACGAAGGTTGGTGGAGAAAGTCAGCCTTTAACCAGTCTCAGCTCCTATTTGTCTTCATGCCGTGACAAAGCGGATTCACGTTTTCAGCAGTTGCCGTGGTTCAAATCAACAGCGAAATGCAAGCCAACGCATTTGTCATGGAAGGATGTCGAGTGTGGCCAGGATGTGAACACCAATATAGGTAGGGCTTCTTCAAAGATCAGGGGCACTAGACAGGGTCTATACTACAGCGCGACGGGGCCACGCAGTGTAACAGCGATCGAAGCCTTTGGTACAACGATGTTTTGTTGAGGTGAAAACTGTAGCACCAGGCGGGACTCGAACTCACACCTACTGCTGAGCGGATGGTAATGCACTACGCCATTATACTACCGGTGCTGTTTGATCGAACGCAACATCTACTCCTATCTATCAAACCCTTCAGCTTTACTGGATACATGCTGATACCAACCGAGGAGGGATGGAAGACTTGGTTGGTCTGAACGGGAAACTCGAACCATGAACCTGGTATCGGGTGCAGACGACAGTCGGCAGCTCCTTCGACTGCGCTGCAGGCGTGTTTTTGTACAGGATATTGGCATAAAAGATTTCCCTGGTTGTTATACTGGATGTGGGATGACCCTTTCCTTTTCTGACTTGTCCTTCCGCTTGGATATGTCCTTGTCAACTCTTCATCGATGCCATTACAGTGCCCGTCTGCAGCCTAGCTGTTTGAGAAGCCTCCAAAGTAAAGTTCTGTGAAGTCGGGCAGCTCGTAAAGTGCACGGTAACCTCGTTGACTATTCGAGTGGTGTTGAGCGCACTGAGTGCACTAATGAAGTGGGAGCCCTGTGTAGGCCACGGCCGCCGTCCACAGCCTTGGTGTAGTTTACAGAGTCGGCTGCTGTCCCATGAATCGGGTCAAATTACCCGTTTGTTTGCAGCGTTTTTGCGGACACTTGCATTGGTTTTTCATTGTCGACGAACGCCGCGCGAGAGAACACCACATTTTGAGGCCGGCCGAGTGGTTACAGTGTCCCGAAAATGGAACGAGAGGCGGCGGAACTTGTTCGGCTGTAATACAGTAAGGGATTGGAAGTGTAATCGGTAACGATTGAAGTCAATTAGCGCACCGACTTAGCTGAGGCGCCGCGCAATCGACCTCCTTTGATGTGAGCGAAGCGGCGCGGAGTACGCTTCGCTGAAGGGAACCCGGCCGTCTAAGTTCTAAGCAAGCTTGATGCTTTTGAAAACGAACTCAAATCAAAACGAGCGTCATCTGCATTAAACTAGAGGCTTTGCGAGAAAATTAGAACAATATTTTTTGCGTTTTATACAATTTTCTCGTCAAATTGGACGCTTTTCAAATCAAATTGGACACTACTAAGCTGGCCTAAGACTTTTGAAATCAAGGCGAACTCTTCCAAATCGAAATGACCTTCAGGCAGGTTGAACAACAACTCAATTGGATGGTTGGAATAATTTTTTGTTTGAGGACAATTTGGTATAACTTTCTTTGAATTTTTTAGTTTCCCTGCCTCAATTCCTGCCATAATTTTATGAAATATTCTATTTTTAGAGAAGAATAGTGAGTTAAAATTTGTCTTAAAGCACAGTAAAGAAGCAAGCATATAGCGCATTAAAAGATTAGATTGCGCCATGCACTCACAGAGTTTGCAGCAACTTTTATTTTATTTATAGTGTAAATACTGCTTACATAAACGACAAAGTGAGAATATGTGGTTTTTTACAGGTGTTTTTGGATGGATCGTTAACAGGTGTGAAACTCCATACATAATTCTACTATCAATCGAATAAAAATCGCGACGTCTTAAAGTGCATGGCGCATTTGTTTTTGGCATTAAAAATGACCATCTTCCTGCTCTTCAAAACATTGCATTTCCTGAAAAATTAAGAAGTTTATAAAATTTCAAACAATGTGTTCACTTATTGGTCAGGTGAATTAAAACTTCAAAGGAAGCCATGCTAAATTTTTTTGAACAAAAAATTATTCTAACATTTCTGGAGAGTCTCTAGTTTAACGTGGAAGAAGCTCATTTCTATTTAGAGTTCACTTTGATCTCAAAACTCTTAGGCTAGCTTATAATAGTGTCCAATTTGATTTGAAAAGGCTCCAAGTCGACGTGAAAGTGGTATATTTATTGATTCTCTAGTACACTTTGAATGGTATACCAAATGTACATAATCGGGAGCACGTAAAAAGGTTTCAAAAGCACAAAAATAACCTCGAAAAATTAAACATTTAAGATCCAGATCCTGATAAGTAGGGTTAGAGTCGATCAAAAACTACTGTTCGTTCACAAGGAAATTCAAAGAAGTGCTTTCTTTCTTGAGACATCAACTTTAGTTAATTCTTCACGCTAATAAATCCTATTATCTAGACCAGTTGGTTATTGGGCCTTCGTCCCAACGTTTGGAATGTGTCAGAGCACTATAAGGGGAGCTACGGTCTCCATGTCTCATCACGTAAAAGGAGAATGCGTGGCGTACACCCAGCGGTTGGGATAAGCTCGGATTTTTGGCCTAATCGCTTAGTTTTTTTTTTTATGAAACTGTCCCGTGAACAGGTTAGACCGTCTTCACCGCTTAAGCACTCCTAGACTTCTGTGCCTGGCTTCTTCATGATGTCTCATTCAGTTTGCAAAGTTCCAAACAAAACTATTCCTTAATTCGCAGTTGATTTTCACGGCTTCCTTTATCCCGAGGCTGCACGACTATACGAAAATCAGACTGCAGTCAGTTGCATGGCGCATTCAAACTCGTTGAAAGGGCTGCTCTCTAGGCCGTACAGACTTAAAATCCAGCAACAGAGCACTAACAGCAGTTCTAAGGTTTCAAAATACCTGAGGCCGGATTCACTATTGGTAAGGTAATGGGTTAATGGTAATGGATAAGCTTACCAACAGAGAATAATATGCAGAGGGCAAGTTTGGTATTCATGATATGATATAGTTCGGTGAAGGATATAATTCTACCCCAAATCCACTCACCTCCACGCTCTTGTGAATCCTCGGCAATGCTTCAATTTCTACCTTCTACCCACATAACCCTGGGTAAAGTCATTCATCACCCGGAAGTACTACCGAATGGCTGGTCAAAGTTAAGGGACCCATCATTAAGTGATTATTTACTAATCTACGATGATTTAGGAGGAGGAAAGCCGATTTCTGCCGAGCCTGTGCTGACTGTTGACGACACGCGGTTCACAGCCATCGCAGTGAATACGACGCGGGGTTCGACTGTGGCCTTCATTGGCACTGACGACGGCAGGATCTTGAAGGTGAGAGAGTGCGATGCTTCGAACCCTCTGAGATTTTGTCAGTCGTCACCTTTTCTTCATACTATGTATACGTTTTGCTGCCACTGCGAGCGAAAACGGCTCGTCCGTCTTTGGTTGGAAAACCTTAACCGGATGAATCTAACTCGACGGGCGTTGAACTGGCTTTTGCCGGAGAGCTGGAGATTTAGTTGCGTGGCGATTGTTGTGACAGAGGACTAGTACGATTCGAACGCGATTTGGTACCGTAGCCAGAAAGCAAAGTGGGTGACATCACGACTCGCTGACCATCGGCGACCCTCGCCTGTTTTCGTAGCGCATAATTGCCTGGAAATCTCGTCCGCTGACCGCTGATTTATGCATGAGGTCCGGTGATGTGGCGGGTTCTAATTCGATACCCGGGTGCGTGTGTGTGTTACTTTGCTTGGTCGCTACTGCGGACTTGTTCTTTAAGAGTGGTGCGGGCGGATTGGATACGAATATGTCCGGGACGTCGCTATAGTCGCGACCTAGGGGCAGCGGAGAAGCAGTTGGAGTAAAGGTTAAATGAAGCAGGGTTTTTCGATATAGGAGCTAGGTAAGGATGAAGGGGAGAGAATTAAGGTCGGTGCTAGTCAATCCCTTTCGGGATGCTCCACGCATTCCACTTCTACGCGATGTCGTGTAAGCAACTAGTATGCGTGTTTAGCTTCTACAATGACTTGCGGTGGCCAGCTGAAAGTCAAGTCAGTGTTTCGTCCCTCCCAGGCAAGTCTGGTATCAATTCACCGAAGGGGATGGAACATTTGGATTCCCTGGGCTGAGTCAGGTACATGGAATAGGCTGCCCGAGACAGTCGGCACATCCTGTAACTACTACATGTTCAAAAGAAAAAACCAAGGCTCATAAATGAATGCAGAAACTAAATTAATACAACAAACAGTGAAAATAAATTCGTTTGAGAAAGCAAAATTAAGTTTAGTTTAGTTTAGTTTAGTAGTTTCCCGTTTTATAAGTTTAAAAACACCAATTGTAAGTGAACAAAAGACAAGGCTTTTCCGAATTTTCTACGTTACCGCCCGTGTCCTTTGGTGTGGGCGGAATAGGCTCAAGAAACTGCCGCTCCCGCCGTTTTCCCATAACTCTCTACAAAGGGGCCTATTCAAAAAGCAAAAGTTACCATTCGATTTCAATGTGGGCGACTTATTCAATGATGTAGATATCACACGGTGGTTTTAGAAAAGAAAAGTAGATTTGAATCATATAAAACCTGGATTCTGTAGGTGCAATTATCTTGAGTGAAAGAAAGGGGCTGCCGCTGCCGTCGGGATTTGTAGGTAACCACAACTACATCTTTTTGAACTTGAACAGCATTGGATGATACTCTACATCATTGGATAGATCACACACACATTGGACTCGGATGATAGCATTTTTTGAATAGGCCGCGTTGAAAGGAGTTATGGAAAATGGCGGTTTTTCGTATTTATTCCGCCCAAAAGCCATAAAACAGAAGCCGTATTCTATATGGATGAAGCTTGAGAGAATGTATAAATGAACAATCGTTCTAGTCTGAATGAAGTAGAATCATAGCCTCACAAATGGTGAATTACGCTGACTAGGCAAGCGTATTTGTGAGATGCACTGCAGGAAATTCTTTGCAAAAGGTGTGATGGTTTCCTTTCTTATGGCATTGCTCTTTTTGGAAGGTGAATGTGAGTACCAAGTAATGAATGCTGTGTCCATACATGTTCCATCCGTACAGAACCTTTCTGAGGGGGCGCGGTAGCGCAGTCGGATGAGCTATCGGTTGTCGCGTGCTGCCGACACCAGGTTCTCGGCTCGGATTTCGCACCCAGACCAGCCAAGTCATTCACCCCTCCGAAGTAGATGAATTGGTAGCAGACTTGTTCGGGAGGTTTAAAACAGACCTGTCCATCGTCGCAGACAGTAATTTTATGGGCCAAATTCGCATTCAAATTGTCTCCACTACATCCCATGGAAGTAGAATGCGTGGCGCGACCCAAGGAGGATTGTCCTTTATCCTTAAGGTTACGAGAAATTTGGGGTGGGTATTTATCTCCTTTATAATTGCACTGCTGAACGGAGCATCTCGAGAGAGCATTGCCAGTGCTAGCAATACGGATCGAGCTCTGGTATAATCCCATTTGTATGCGCGGCTGAAGACGAGAGTATGCATGTGCGCTCGTTGCGTGGCGGCCATTTGATGGGAGCAGCATGCCATTGGAAATCCATTTAGCCGGGACGCTCCTGCAGTAGGATATAGCCCAGGACTTCGTCATGTCGACGACGAACTTCGGCTGCTGGTGATGAGGCGCGGCGACGGCGGCGTCGGCGGTCAGTCGTAGATTCGATAATCGCGCTCGCTCTCCTAATGACAACAATTGCGCGTCTGCACATGGGGACCGGCCAGGGTTTCGGAAGGGCGTTGGCAAGGATCTGTTGATGGATTTGTGCATCTGAAGGGGAAGAGGTATCCGAACGAGCGTCAGGTTGTGCAGAAGAAAAGGTACTTGATGGAGTGTATTTGAGAGAGAAAAGGTATTTGAAGGACTGTCAGTTGTGCAGAAGAAGTGGTGCGTGCACAACCAAATTCGTACCCAATGGAAGGATCTTATTGAAGAAAATTTCCGAAAAGTGGCATTGATACATATATTCATGAGAGCTGCACTGTGCTTCATGATTTGCTTCAGTTGCTACAGTATCGACGATCAACGAAGGGGCAAGCGATCCACAACAATTGAGCTAACCTCAGAAGTTGGAAGCTACAGTGATAGTCTATGATCTTCAACATAGATTTGTGGCCCTAAATCAACATTAAAATATGGTATAATTTCCGAAACTGTGTCGTGGAACAGTTGGAGGAGGCTTCCGCTGCGTCAAGACTGTGTGTATCCGATTCCAGGACTTTCCTTAAAGGCCAACCATGCCTTTCATCCCTTGGGAGTCCCTGAATTGCTAGCAGACTTGTTTGGGACGGTAAGACACTGTACTATCCATCGGCTGACTACCGCAGCACCGCAAGTCATTGTAAAGACCAAAATTCGCATTCAAATTGCCTCCATGACATCCTTTAACAATAAAAGGCTTGGCGAATTCCGAAGACTATAAAGACCGTCATCCTTTATCCGTTATCTATATCTACATTACCGATAGCTGTTTAAAATGCATATCATTCGCTGAAGTGAGTTAAGGATAAGGGACGGCGTTACTCAATCCCTTAAAGGATGCGCCACATACTCTACTTCTACGGGATGTCTTGGAGGCGATTTGAATGCGTACTTGGCCATGCAATGACTTGCGGTGGCCAGTCAGGTCAAGGTCAGCGCTTTATCCTTTCCACGCCCTTTCCTGAATCTGAAGTGAATTAGTGCCAGAAATTCCAAGTTTCTATAAAAGCCTACGACTTTCAACCCAAGTGATTTTGTGGTGTTTAAATGTGTGAATTCCATATACAAGGCAAAATCTACTTAAGGAGAAGCTATCTGTTACGTATGGAACAACTTCTCAATTTTCTTCGTTACGAATTCTTCCAAGAAATAAAGATGATTGACGAGAACCTCTAAACAGCCCAAATGAACCGTTTAGTAAGGCGACTTAATGGCTTTTTGTTGTTAGGGTCGTTTTGCATCCGTTGAATTATCTGCACTGGAATCAAGATACCGAAAAACGCCATATTGCCTTATTAAAACGGTCTAATTGAATTTTTAGAGGTCACTGTTAATTGTCCTTGCTTTCTCAAGCGCTTTTTAAGTGAGAGAGTTCAAAAGTTTTCTCAAGCGCAGATTATTCCTTTCTTTATATAGGCATTAGGTCTTATCCATGGCTTTCGTGCGGTGGTTGTATTAAAGTCGCAGGTCATTGTTGAAGCTTATAACTTGTGAAGTTATATAAACTCCACTGTACATATCATCTTCCGTTCCGTTGATCTTGGGCTACTTTGAGCGAAGCCAGCTGCGTCTTCGTACACCCTTCTTGCGTGCCATAGTAACCCAGTAGGTCCTCTAATTCCATTTCCGACAGAAGGGGAAAAAATCAGTTGGGCATAAATGGGAGTTGTCGAGCTGGGGACAAATTACAGTTACGGTAGATGTGGGTGAGTAAAGTTGTGGGATCCCTTCCTTCTCCAGTGTAGTCAGACTTATTTTCCAACCTTCGACTTCAACCTTCAATGGAAAACAGTGCAGAAAAGGGTAGAGGTCGAAAAAGATGGCAGATTCGTGATCAGCAGCTTAAATAATTCCCATAGGCGAAGTCTGGCCGAAATCGGTAGTCATGACTTCGTCACCCTTATTCACCACTTCCCAATAATACGGTATCCTACCGCAGCCAAAATGTACTCTTCAGTTGCAATAACGGGAGCAGACCACAGAGCAAATCCCGTTACCTTCCCCGGAATCGAACCCTAGACTCCCTCCTGCAAGTCCGCATCGCATCTACTCGGCCATCCAGTCGCTACCGCCACCGTTGCAAATGATTCACTTCAATCTACCCCGCAGCTTCGTTCAGGAGGAAACGTCGTAAATTGTATATATTACTATGATCAAGCTTTAATTTGAGCTTCAAACGTTTTGAAGGTTAAGTTCTGAGCGCAACAGGGCCACACCAGCTGCCAATTTTGCCCTATCAGCCCGCCCTGAAGCGGTACATTTTTTGCCATTTTCGGACCAGCCAGTGGCCCGTAGCAAAAACGAAGCACAGTTCTGTGATCCTCGTCCAATGCCCTACAAGACTACGTGGGTCTCGTTGATTATCTTTGGGGGGAATTTCGTGGGCTTCCCTTGTTAGTCTGAAGTTCTCTCTGGAAACAGTTGTTGCCTGCGGTACGGTTAGACAGCTTTGTATAGTATGTTCCATCATTTGTATTCTAAACAAGGCAGTTTTATTATATTTTCCTTAGGGAAGCTTGTTATGGATTTCTAACAAACTCTCGCTTTGGCGTTGTTTTGCGAATTTTTTGGTCCCTTTATGGTTTCGCGATACTGGTCGCAAATGTGGCCTACATGGAGCAGGGGAAGAATTTCTAGACCAATCGGGCCGTGTCAAATGGAGTTGTTTATGTCACCAGGCTAATGCACTGATTGGCTGGCGCGTGTTTGGTCATGCTTTGGTTAACTATGACTGGTTGAAACGTTCCTGACTCCTCATGTAGGCCACATTAGCAACTAAATAGTAGTGTTGGTTGCGCTTCAAAAGAGGATTGCCTTCAATCGCCTAGGTCACCTCTGTTCCTGTTGTTTGCCGATACATCCGTGTTGTGTGCCAGAATAGCCCATGTAGTGCTTTTTGAAAAGAGCTATTCTTCAGTTTCTTCACTTGCGGCGACTGTCTCAGTTTCTCAGAATTAAGAAGGATAAAGGATAAAGGACGGCGTCATTTAATCCCTTTGGGATGCGCAACGCATTCTACTTCTACGGGATGTCGTGGAGGCGAGTTGAATGTGTATTTGGCCATACAATGACTTGCGGTGGCCAGCCGATGAACAAGTCAGCGTTTTATCCTTCCCAGACACGTCTGGTACCAACTCACCGACCCCGGAGGGATGGAAGGCTAGATTGGCCTAGGCGGGAAATCCGAACCAGGAACCTGGTATCGGGTGCAGGCGACAGCCGGCGCCTCCTCGACTGCGCTCCACGCGCCCTTCTCAGAACTTATTCACTGTTAAACATTTGTTGCGAAGGTGAAACTGCACAGAACTAGAGACAACCAGTTAGTGCTGAGTGTGTTTTTTTTTCTCAATAATTTGCTCACGATTTTTGAAATAAGAAGTCTCAATGGAGTTTATGCTTCAAAGTTTTCAGACCACCATTCATGACTCGACGACCGCAGAGATCTACGCGACCGAGGAGATTTCGTCGAATCGCGAGCCGATCCTCGCCGACCTGGACTTCAGTGAGAGCGGCCAGTTCGCGTACGTGCTCACCCCCAGCAAGGTATGCTGATCGATGGGTTACTTCTGTAGGCGCGTTGACGTCAATGGTTCTCGTTCTGTCCTGTATGTTGGCGGAGCGCAGCCAGTGACATATGCGCGGTTTAAAGGTCTCACGCGGTAAAACGCCATGATTCACGAGCGAGGAACGTGATTCTGACTCGCGGAACGGAGGCGACGTCTTCTTCCTAGAATTGGGTTATTCATAGTGGTATGCGGCTGCATCCTATTCCGTAAATGGGTATTGGTTTGGAGTTTCTGTACGGTGGGGCTAACTGTGAAAGGACGGGGGGGGGGGGGTGGCTACTAGCTACCGTTTTCCCTTTCTGTCCACAAAGCCGGATCGATCTTGCAGGTTTTTTTTTGCGAGAACAATTCGCCTCCAAAGCCAGTCTGTAAAATTACCATAATATTTAGGAATAAAACTAGAACAACAACTTATTTCTCCAACTTTGGGAATAAAAATCCAAACAACTTACGAGTTCCCTTCAAACTCTCTTAATTATACCATGTTTTAAAGCAAATACGGTAGCATTCATCGCAGCTCCACTATGTCGAGCCAACAAGCTCAACTTTGGAACTCTTCTGACGACTTCCGAAGAAATTTCAGCAACACCCGGAAGAATTACCCCAAGCCACTGGATAGCTCAGCACTGTGGCAAGGACTTTCGGCAGTACTTTTGGGTGTTGCCAGAATTTCTTTGGAAGTCGTCAGAAGAGTTCCAAAGTTGGGCTTCTTCACTCGACACAGTGGAGCTGCGATGGATGCTACCGTGTTTGCTTTAAAACTGGGCATAATTAAGAGAGTCTGAAGGGGTCTCTTAAGTTGCCTGGTTTTTATGTTCTTCCTTAAGCGAGAAAAATAAGTTGTTTTTCTAGTCATATTTCTAATCGTAAGAGTTGGTATTTTTTAGAGTTTAGCTTTGAGGACAAATTTTTCAGGTAAAGAACTAGCAAATTTTATTGAAAAATCAACCCCACTCTGGGGACTGAAAAGAAAAAATGGATCTATCCAACGGGAGGGGCACTCTACTCTGACTACTTGGGAACAGCGGCAAAACTGAAAACAGAAAGGCAATACCATGAACTATGGGAGAACCCTTCCTTCCTGTTATCTAGTCGGGTGATGCTACATTTTCACATTTGTTTTGCTTTTTTTTTTCTAGCGATGTTTCCCTCCGACTAGGATAACGGATAAAAGGGATAAAGGACGGCGTTATTCAATTCCCTTTGGGATGCGCCGCGCATTCTACTTCTACGGGATGTCGTGGAGGCGACATGAATGCGTATTTGGCCATACAATGACCTGCGGTGGCCAGCCGATGAACAAGTCAGCGCTTTATCCTTCCCAGACAAGTCTGGTACCAATTCACCGACCCCGGAGGGATGGAAGGCTAGATTGGCCTAGGCGGGAAATCCGAACCAGGAACCTGGTATCGGGTGCAGGCGATAGCCGGCGCCTCCTCGACTGCGCTCCACGCGCCCACCGACTAGGATAGATCCAAAAAAATTTATTGTCGCGTTGATCAGTTAAGAGTTTATCACACACGAATCTACTTAAAAATAAATTTACTGAATTTACTGGAGGCACGGGCTAATCAGCTCATTTCATTAATATTTCGTTTATTTCATATGGAGTTTTTGGTCAATTATATTGTGAGATCTTCTTTTTCTATTATACTATGTAGATCACGTTTTCTCTTAATTTTCCCTCATGTTTTTTTCTTTCACTCGTTTGTGAATGGTGATGAAAATTCTGCTAGAAAACGGCGTGAACCTGGTGTGCCTTTCTCAATATTTAAACGCATGTGAACGGTTTTAGCAGCTATTAGGGTCTTTAAAGTTTCACGCTTTTTAAACCCGAACGTTTGGAGGGTCAGTTCGACGGATTAATTGGCTCTGCTCAAGGAAACGAGTTCATGGCCTCTTTTTGGTGGTGCAGAAGGTCTTGTAACCGTAGTTTATGGACAACTCTCGACAATTCTTCTGCCTTGAGTTCGTTGCAGTCTAGGTGACCATGGAGGTGATAGTGGTTTGGAGATGATTTCAGGTCACCACTTGGCTCCTCTACTATGGTACCATAATAAAAATTGAAAATTATTAAAAAACTAAATTAAAAGCAAGTAAAATATAAAACAACGAAATGGCTGTGCATAATGACATTATGCATTCTATTCTGTTGACTTGTGTGAGTTTATTTATTTATTTACTACACAAAATGTGTGCCATAAATAATAAACAAAACAAATACTGTAGATTACGTCAGACCACATACATGACATATGTTCAGTTTGAGTGTTTTTCAATCCATTGGTGAATGTGGGAACTCCAGTTTGAAATTGAATAAATTGAGATCGTTGTGAGTTCATTGCCTGATTCATTGTTAATGGAAAAAGAGGTTTGTCGAAGAGTAGTCCGCATTGTTTCTTACAATGGAAGAAAAAAAAATAACCTGCAAAGGCTGTTAAATAGAGAGTTAGTAGAGTAAGGGTATGAAAAAGTAAAGTAAAGTAAAAGTAAAAGTAAGTATTAATAGAGTTAAATGAATAAGTTCAAGATTATTGAGTTTGCTATTAGCCTGTTTCATGGGACACTTAAGATGTAGTTATAAATGAATAGATAATTGTAGGGCTGTACATGTTGGCTTGCATAGCGGGTGGTATTATTTGCTTTGATCTAGTTGAATACCAGAGAGGGTGGCTTTAATTCTTTACAAAACTCTTCTAAGGGGTGTTTTTCTAGGAAATTCAAGTGGATATTGTGGCTGAATGCTGGAATGTGATCAGAATGCTCCTTTAATGCTGGCTAGGTTGATTCTATGGGTCACACAGCTCAGATTGCAGGAGGCGGCGATTTTGTGCATACCATTAATCGATTTTGTGTTCGATTCTCACCTCGGGCGGCAATACCTAAGCCTTCAAGCACTACAGGCTCTGTAGGTTGACATCACGCGTGTCTGGAGAAGGAAACCGGCTCAAATATGGCGTATAGAGTTAGAACGGCGGAACCTGGGGGTATGTTGCAGCGGTATACGGTCCTCTCAAGCAACGTTCAATCGATGTTGCTATATGATTCATGGGCTGGCATTTTAGCGGAATCTTCATATTCTCATTGTTAGTTGGTCGGGAGTTTTTCGCCCACCTTTACACCCTCAGCCTTCGTTTCCTGAAATTCTAAAGTTCTGTCGAGAAACTGTTGTTTTGAGCGAGTGCTAGTGGTGCTCAGCAACCAGATTTGAGAGTGTCTGCTTAGAATGGGAGGATTTTGGTAGGGTATCGGCTAATTGGGAATTCAAAGGCATCGGATGTCTGCTTGAGTGCACTTCTGCCGAGCGAGGTCTTAATTAGACTAACTCCTCAGAAACGCTGGCTGTTTCGCGGATCCTTGCTGGCGCCGCTGATGAGTTATAAGGTCGGGGCGTGTGAATGCAGACGCTAGGGGTCGGCTAGTGCTTGCGATCTACCATTTTCACGTCAGTCTTGACGTTTTTCAAATCAAATTGGACATCCTTGAAGCGGTATTAACACTTTTGAAATCAAGCGGAACATTTTCCAGTGTGCGGAAACGAAAGTTTTCTGTCCTTATCCATGCATGCTTTCAAGAAATTGTTGTTGACTAAATTATGTTCAATGCTGCCTTCAGAGTTACTAATGCCTATTATCGTTGTAGGTTTATGACTTTTTTTTAGTAAAACTTGTTCCTTTTTGTCGTTTGTTTTAGGCGCTATGAATAAATAAATAAATAAGTAAATAAAATTTCGAAATTGGCATCTTACAGATATAGACTCCGAGAAGGCTAGAATAATTTTCTATTAAAGGAAAAACTAGTGAGACTTTATTTTAACATTTTAAATTCACCCGCCCAATTAATTGAACACACTGAACGTTTGTGAAAATTTTATTTTCAAAGGAATGTAATGTTTTGTGGTATACGTTTAAGTGAAAAACGGCAGCATTTTTCTCGCTAAAAAGATTGCGCCAGGCACTCGTTCAGGGTTCGTTTTTCTGGCCATTTTTTCTTTGATGTTTTCGTGGAGTTACACACTTGTAAACGTTACAGCAAAACCAGTTGTGGAAAATAGAGGCATATGTTTACTTTACATCTTCAAGTATACAGCATGTGCTCTCAATGAAATCAAGATCGCGACGAATTAGACGAGTGCGTCGCGCGATCTCCTCTTTTATCACGCTGAAATATCGCTGCCTTTTTGCACTTAAAGCAGAATAACTTTAGTTTATTCCTTTTCCATGGAAGAATAATTTTATAAAATTTCGAAAAGTGTGTTGGCTTATTGGGCACATGAATTAAAATTTTTTAAAATAGGTATCATAAAATTGTCCTTGAACAAAAAATTGTTCTAACCGTCTTAGAGATGTGGTTTAACTTGAAAAGTGGTCATTTTGATCTGGAAGATGTTCAGCTAATTTTTTTCAAAAGTTTTATACGTTTACCGTACAACTAGAGAGATGGGGTTGTGCTTGAATTTTGTTTCTTCGTTTGTTTATTCTGATGTCCCCACCCAGTGGTAGGCGTTCACAGATAAAGGTAACAAGTTTACTTATAAGAACGTCCCGTTTGATTTGAAAAGTGTCCAATTTGACGTCGAAATGGTATACTCAGTGTTTGCACCAATACCTGGGTCCAACGAGAGACATACCCAAAAGTCCATTCGAAACTTCGCTCAGCTTTTGCAGGGCTGAAGAGCTAGATAGTGTTAGAAGCGTCGTGTGGAGGCGTTATTTTATTTGGGTGCAGGCATACAATCAGCGTCAACTTGGCCATCCATTAGAGACCTCCGGGGTGCCTGCTGCTGCTGCTGCTGCTCATTGCAAGAAGTCGTCTAGTGCGACGGAGAGGGCACTCCAGGCAGCAGATATCACTTCATCGTCTGTAGTGTTTTGACAACTGCCCACTGATCCATCAGCCGGTTTAGACGACGTTGATGTCTTTGACTGTGTACTCATTAGCCGCTGCGGTGTCAGCCGGCTGTCGCGCGCGCCTCCGGCCGGCGATGTTTATCCAGTTGGCTTTGTCCAGAGACGTTGCGACAGGAGCGGATTCTAGCCTGGAACTGTTTCGGAATGGATTTATGGTCGACAGGGCGTCGGCTTCGAAGTTTCAGCCTTGGGAGATTTGAGACGAGGGAAGGTGAAGGTTTGTCGACTAGTGTCAAAGGTGCCCTATATTGGTGGACTATTTTGGGTTGAGCTGTCTGGTCTAAACGATACCAGAAAGGTATTAATCAACCCATGGAATGAGTGTGAAGGGAAGCTGAAGACCCATAAAGTTGGTCGTGTACGGACACAGACGACTGCTGTAACCTAAGCCTTCACAGTCCTAAAAATCTCGGAAAGCTGCCCATCTACCTTAACTTGGTAAGTCCTTTCTGAGAGGAACTCACGTATCCAGTTCACTACCATGTGTTGAACCCCGACCAACCTTAATTTTAGTAGTAGCTTTGCTAATGGAACTCTATGGAAAGCTTTCGAGAAGTCAAAATGGACCACATCTATACGCGTCTTTTCCTTAATAACTTTCGTCCAATCATTTAACCCTGTAAGTGCGGCATTCTCAATCGATCTTTCCATCAAAAAGCCAAGATGATTATCAGAAATAATGTTCTTTTCTTCAAGATGTTTTAGAATGTGCTTGCTAACAATGTTCTCAAAAACCTTTGCAAATACAGATGTTACAGTCTGTTACTATTTCTCTTTTCGCTTAGGCAAGGAAGGCCTTGTTGACCCAGAAGATTCGAACTTTGAATTGGTTCGTAATGCGCTTTCGATCAGACGTTGTGCCGAATGGGCCAATGGTAACATTTCTGAAAGGATGGGCAACAGCTGAGTGTTCACAGGAATTCACCTGCTATTTTTGGGCTGCTTAGGCGTTCCGTTGTTTTAGTCGTCCAAGGTGACTTGCAAAACATAGGGCCGATGCTGGTACTGTGAGAATAAAGGGTGACACACACGGCGTTGGTCAATCCCTTTTGGGATGGGTCACACATTCTTCCAAGCGATATCGTGTAGGCAATTTGAACGTGTATTTGGCCATACGGTGGCCAGCCGATGGTCATGTCAGCGCTTCATCCTTCCCAAACAGGTGGTAGCTACTCATTATCCCGGAGAGATGGAAGACTCCATTGGTCTAGGGAAAACCCCGAACCGAGAACTTGAAATCGGGTACACGCGGAACCGGCGCTCTCAGAAGGTAAACCAAGAAGTGGTTTAGCAGCTTCATCTATTAGTGAAGAAAGAAATTTGTTACCCGTAACAACCTTCGTCTATTATCAGCTGTTAGGTTTTGGACGACCTCGCGTTAATTAACGAATATGACAATAGTGATCACATTGATTGCTCGATAAATGCCTAACCAACTGCACATCCGCCGTCAGACGCCATTCCGGCACCAATGACGCAATTATGGATCGCAGCTTCAAATGGTAGATATACTGATGTTGAGCTGTCTGTACATAGTACAGCTCATGACATACTGTCTCAACGGTACATTGTTGATGAGCTGCTGTAGTCAAGAAGTTTCTTTCTTTAAGACTACTACGCAACATTTTCGATTCACCTCGAAACACCAGTTTTAACTCAAAGCAAGCTTGACCTATTAAAAATACGGATCAGGTCAGTAGAGCTGTAAGACTATTCGCAGAATCCATACAGACTTCTGATCGAAAACCCCAACTAGCTGGTATGATCACCATCATGTTGTTCGGTTTGACATCGTGAAGCACTCGTTAAGCGGATGGTGCAATGTCAGTAATCAGCATCGGGAAGGTTCTGGTTTTCTTATTATGCAAAAAATATAAGCTCAAAAAACTAAAATTTAAAAAATATATTCTAAAAATATGAACTAAAATATACGCTACTGTTGAAGAGATGAGAATTTTGTCACCAGTTAAACAATGTACACATTTCTCTGAACACCCTGCATAACAAATTATTTTCTTTTGTCAACAGTTTTGTCCTCGTTTCTTTTTGTGACTTTCAGTTGTTGTTCCTCAAGACCAGAAGTACCTCAAATGTACTTTGTTGAAGTTTTTAAGAGAGTTTCCTGCAGTTGTAGGAAAGTTAGGGAAATTAGGCATTTTATTTGAATAGCGAACACATCCTAATGAACAGAACAAACGTTCTCCAAAATGTAAACTTGCTAAGGAAGACTGGTAGGTAGCTGCTGCCAGTGTATTGTTGCCTGAAACAGCGATAGGCCACGTTACCGCAATGACTCCTTTTTCAGCACTGTCTTACTCATAAGCTCTAGTGGCTGACGCTTTTGTTGCAAGTGACTCGGCTCCGTCTGAACAGAGTCCTTCGCCCTGTAACAATGGTGTTTGTTCGGTCGCGATTGTTGTCCGCGCTAGCAAAACTTGATGGCTACGCTACTTATCATCGTCCGAACAGGGTTAAGGGCTCTTGTCCCGTGTAGACGTAGTGCAGAGATCTGTGGCAGCTGGCCACTGGGGATCTTCAGGCTTAGTTCTGTTAGATGCTTTTTGTACCGGGAAAAACTAGGGTTCCAATTGAAAAATTGAGCCCTATATTGAGGAACTATTTTGCGTTCCTTCATGGGTAGCATGTAGGTTGAAGTGGGTAGTTCGTGTTCTTCAAAGTGCTGCAACATGGACATATATCTGCTCCTGATCGCAGGAGAAACCTTAAGCCAGTGGACTGTAGCTTGATGCAGAAGAGACTTCACTACAGTGCCGCTCCTGTCTTTTGGTTTTTGAGCGGAATTTGAGAGGCACCGAAAACTGCTGTTTGCGGCGTTTTCACTAACTCTCTTCAAAGGAGCCTATTCAAAAAATGAATGTCACCACTCAATTCCAATCTGAGCGACCTATCCAATGGTGTGAGTATCACCTAGTGGTTAAAAAAATAAATTTGAGAACTAAAACCTAGACCTTGTAGGTGCAGTTATCTCGAGCGATACGAGAAAAGTCGCTGGCGTCAGGTTTTTAAGGTCACCAAAACCATATCTTCCTAAAACCACTGGATGATATCTACGTCATTGGATGGATCATCCACATTGGAATCGGACGATAACATTTATTTTTTGATTATTTCACTTTGAATGGAATTATGGGAAAATTGCGAAAACGGTTTTTTTGTGTTTATTCCGCCCAAAATCCGATAGACAAGAGCGATGTTGTAGGTCTCCTTGTATAGGACGAACGCATTCCTAAAGCAGCGGCACACCAGATTCCACCTAAAACTGGTATGCGTGGCGTATCCCAGAAGGAATGCTCAATTCCTTGCATCATTCCCTTTTCTCTGCATTCAATTGGGGATGGATTGATGGTGTGTGCGGCCCACTTCGGCCATTTCTCTGACGACTGAGAAGGACTGAAGTGCACGGCGGCCAATTTGAGGCGAAGTTCCCGAATCGAACGTCGTTGTCTCGACGCGAGCCGGAAATGCGGAAGCAGCACGCGATCACCAGTGCGGCGGCGACGACGACGAACGGGAAATGCCATCGCCACATCAGGCACTTCGAACGAGCCGTCGTAGATGTACGGCTGATGGGGGAACAATGGGCGACCGTGAACACATTATGGGGACCGACGTGCTCTAAGGCGCTAAAGAGCTTCATTCGTGTTTATTAGTTCGAGCAGGGTTGAGTGCCGCCAAGACGGGAATCGAAAGCGCTGCAGTAAGTGTGTTCAAGGGCTATCTGGAGTGTGATTGGACTTCAAGGATTTAGAGGGCACTTCGTGTCTTGAAGGCTCCGTTTTCTAGGGCCGGATTCATCAACCGCTTACCGCTCTGCAGCGGTGAAAGGTACCGCCAAATCTGATGCTGATGAATCTCCGGCTCAGGGGGTTTCGCAGTACTTTTCACCGTTATCGGCCGGTAAGCGGCTGATGAATCCGGTCCCTGGATGACAGTTGCACCTTTCTGTAAAGTCATTTAGGGTCATTTATAGCTAAACTATCGGATGTCTGTTATGGTTCATAAGTGGCTTCTTAAGAGTAAGGTATAAAGATCGACGTCAGGTAACTCCTTTGTGGGATGCGCCACGCATTCTACTTCTAAGAGATGTCGTGGAGGCAATGTGAATGCGTATTTGCCCAAGACGGGTGCGGCCTTCAAATCCGGACAAACTAAACTTTATCTGTTCAAATAAATTTTTTAATCCAAAATTCAAATGAAATAGAATTTTGTTTGCACAGAAATAATGTGTTATCTCATGTCGTTTTTGTGGATAAAGCACTGATGCATACCGCAGACCACCTTCAGCAGTCCTTAATTCGGCAATCTTTGTGGAAGTTAAGAAGCGAAAGACGCCAAAACAGTCTGCAGTGCTTATAGCACTGCTTGCGTTTGATTTCTGAAAGAAGTATGTTAGCCGTCGGAATATCGTTAGCTCTGACTGAGCCGCACGTTCTTGCAGGTGGTGAAGATGCGAACGTCGAACTGTGCAGAAGCGGCGGCAACGTGTGTTGCGTGCTTGGCGAAGCGAGACCCGTTTTGCGGCTGGTGTGTGAAGAACAGCATCTGCACCGAAGAGGACACTTGCGAGCGAGTTTTGCCGAAGACGAGCAGCGGCTGGCTGGATTTCCAGAATAATCGCTGTCCGAAGTGAGCTCTAATTCGGATGCTGTTCGTGGTTCTCGCAGGGGAATAGCTCTGACCGTTTGAGGAACGCTGGACTTGAATGGGTTTCCAAGGTAGAAGGGCATATTGTTGTGTTTTCAGCATCAGAGGAGTGGTGCCGGATAAGATCCAGATCACGACAGCGGATTTCCTCAATGTGAGTTTTGCCTTGTGGTTAGAGAAGTTCATAGAAGAGGGCGAGGACGTGATTGATTTTGATGGTGTTCCTTTCAGGTGAGCCTGGAGAACATGGGTGACACCAAGGGCCGGTTGCAGTGCTCGTTTCGGTTTTCCGATGGAAAGGTGGTGAACAGCGAGCCGGCCAAGCAGGACCCGCACGATGGGTGAGCGGCTTCTACGAGCTATCTGGCCTTCTAAGCAATCTGAGTCTTATATCCCTATTCAGAACGCTTCGCTGTGCCACACCACCGATTAATCGGCTGCCGATGATCCCACCGAATGAGTCACACCACCTGGCTACGCTGAGCATTGTCGCTGAAGGTGAATGCCAGTTCTTTTTCGATTGGCACTGAGGATTAGTGTTCCAAAAAGTCGCCCAACAGTTCTGGTTTGGCGGATGATGTTCAGTGATTCAAACGCACTGAATGGCCTTGGAGCCGGTGACGAAGTGCCCACGAGAAGGTTTCGAGGGGCTACAAACTTACGGTTTCCGTTTTCAGGACGAATTACCCCGATCGCATCGACGAACTTTTCCTTCTACGACTGTAATCGGTACTCGACATGCTCCCAATGCGCAAAGAGCGAGTTTCCCTGTGACTGGTAGGTTCTTTTGCAATGGTTTTGGGAGGATTTGACTAGAAATTAAGGATAAAGGAGGGCGATAGTCAATCCCTTTTGGTCACGCACTCTACTTCTGTGTGATGTCGTGGAGGCGATTAGCATATTTGGCCACCCTATAGTTAAGTCGGCGCTTTATCCTTCCGAGACAAGTCTGGTACCATTTCACCGACTCCGGAGGGATGGGAGGCTTTGTTGGTCTGGGCGGGACATTCGAACCGAGAATATGGTCTCGGGTGCATGCAACAGCTGGTACCTCATCTGACTGCGCTACACGCGTCCTAACTCGGATTTAAGGCAAAAATACTTATTTGCTTGAACAAGTAATAGAGCAGTCGAAGAAGGCGTCGGACTCCAATCAACCTTTAATGTTCGGGTTCCACCTATGGCCGGTTGCCGATTGTGGTTAGAGGCCAAGTCTTCTTCATTCATGATTTTTTTGATGTTGATACCAGATATCCCTGAGAACGATAAAGTACTGAATTTCCTATCGAATGACCGCCTCAAGGCACTGCATCGGCCGAATTCACATTCAAAGTGTCTCCAAGATATTCCGATATTCCGTAGAAGCAGAATGCCTGGCGCATCCCGAGACGTATCGATTTGCACTTGCTTTCATCCCCTATTCCTTTCTTTTTTCCTTGTTGTCTTCGCTGACGACTTTTCGACAGGGAGGAGAGGGAAACATTCGCTAATTTACTATTAGCTCAAATAGGCGATACAGTACGGGGTCCGATTCCTTGTCCAGGTCTACCACCCTCTTTATTCAGAGCTGCTCTGTTGATTGCTGGGGGATGCGATAATCGTCGAAATTTAACGTATTTCGGTGTGAAATATATGGAAAATTGGTGTTTCATTGAAAATCTTCCAGAAAAAAGTTTATTTTTCTCAAAGTAGAAGCCGTTGCTATCAATGCTTTATTTGTGCTGAGATGTCTCTCATCATAGAACGCGAGTAGCGCACTCGGAGCAGCTGCCGACCGTCACTTGCAACCGATGTCAGGTTACTGGTTCGGATTTCCCGCCCAGGCCAAACAGTCCCTCCATCCCTTCGAGGTGAATTGGTACCAGACATGTCTGCTAAGGATCGCGCGCTGATTTGTTGATTGACTGGCCACCGAAAGTCCTTGTATCGCTGAAAACGCATTCAAATTGCCACGACGATATCCCGTAGAAGTAGAATGCGTGGCCAATCCTTAAAAGGGATTGACCAATACCGTCCCTTGTCTTGTCCTTGTACCATAATTGTAATCGTATGTTATGCTTTCCGTCCTGATATAATGTCCTCGGCAATCCTATCCTTGTCAATCTTTAGGTGCCTGGAATCGAACGAATGTGTCGCCGGAAAGCTCACTGAGGACAGATGTCGAAAGCAGCATATTGTCAACGGATTGAATGTGAGTTTTATTGCTTTACTTCACACTGCTTTGCTTCACACTAACGTTTTTATTTTTCATTTTCGTTGTTTTTTACAGAATTTCCAGCAGTTCTCAAGTTATGTAGGATTCCGTATAAGTAGTTAGTGTGGCCTACATGGGGACCTTAATTGACCAACAAGGCGTGATAGTACCGGCGTGTCACCTAACGGTGCCCTGATTTGGTAGATTAACACATTTGTCTAAACATGGAGCTGCTGATATAGATGCTATTTGTTGTTGCAGGATGTTTTCTAGAGATCAAATCTCTTGCGCCAGGCGGGAGTCGAACCCGCACCTTCTGTTTTTCGGGCAGCGATGCTACGCCTTACACCACCGGCGGTGTTTGACCGCACGTAACCTCCGCAACATACATATGTAAGGCGTAACATCGCTGCCGGGAAAGCAGAAGGTGCTGGCACGAGTCCCGCCTGGCGCAAGAGCTTTGATCGCAGCAAAACATCCTCTAACAGCAATAAAGGCATCGTTTTATTTATGGAAATGTCTTCATGTTGGAAGTTTATCTGTTTCAAGACTAAAGGGAAGTGCGACACGTCTTGAAAAGATGAGAAGACGAGATTTTATGATTAGTTTTCTGAGTTTGCTATTTCAGCGAGAAGGTCATTCAAGGAGAAAAGGACCGCAGAAATGTCCCCATATTGTTGCTCCACAAACGAAGCTCTATGTGGCGGCGGGTGAGAGACGGAACATCTCAGTGAAGGTATATGAACGTCCTTCATTTTTTGTTCGGGTGCTGTCCTTCTCTAGCTCAATGGGTTTGTTTCAGATGCAAAACCTCGACCCGATATTCATGACCGATTTTCGGTGCCAGTTTCGAGTCGGCAATGTTGAACACGAGAAATCGGCTGTGAAGACGTTTGACGACAACATCATGTACGCTGGGGAGATATTTTTTATTTTCTGGAGAAATTATTCAATTTTTTTGCAGATGTGATGAGATGCAGTTCGATCATTATGGCATCGGCATATCGGGTGGATCAGCTCCTGTGGAGTTCAATGTGGTGTGGTCGTCCAGCGATTCTTCGAAGAAGCACACTTTGGACAACGTTGGTGGAGTGGCTGTTGAGGTAGGGCTAAAGTTGCGAAAGCTGCTATCTTTCTGCAAGTCGATTTTTTTTAGAATATCCGCTCATTTTTATGGACTTTCCTGAAGACAAAATTCTATGATGTTTCCACTACGTCTTCAATAAAACCTCTCAAGCCTAGGTTGCGCGGAGTTTTTGCCGGTTTTTAATCTTTTAAAAAAGTATATTTTTTTTACATCCGTTATGTTTCCTCGGGAAATGTCTCAGTCTTCCCCATGTGCTTAGAGAGCATTTATGTCCAACAGGCTCACGGATATCGATCATTGACACTGACTATTCGATATAGATATTTCTTGCGCTCCAAGACGCGGGCCGTCTTCAGTATAAACTCGTCCCATGCTACAGTAATCTGCCGATCTCGGGTCCGGTCTGAGTGCTGACTTGGAAGTACTCGACTGGTGTGGAATGGGTAAATAATGTCACTTTGCTGTGAATGCTGTTGAACGGCCGCTATTTTCGCGTGATTTCTATTTCTTCCAAGAGCGAAATCGTCGCCAAAATTGGTGCCAATGATCGGTACTGATTAGAGGGTTCGCGTTGCTCATCTGTTGCGAGCCTTGTCTCCGTCACATTCCTTTCCATAAATGGTTAGCTTAACGTCGATTGGACACTCTTCGGAGGAAACTCATCTGTTTTCAAAGTAAACTACAGAACAGCTTTGAAATCAAAATAGGCACCTTTGAATTATAATGGACGTCTTCCAAATGAGCTGTCCACCCTCTAAGAAGGTAAAAATAAAATTTGGACTCAAAAGCCCTGATATTGAATTTCATAGAAATTTTATTTTTGTAGCGAAAGAGTTAGTTTTAAGCCTGTTTTCAAGTGCTAGTAAAGTAGTAACTCTTGCCTTTGTTGCAAGAGGAGATCGTGCCATGCAGTAGTCTAGCACGCCGCGATTTTTATATAACTAATTACTGATTTTAAATGATTAAAAAAACTATGCATGAAGTTACGCACAAATCATCGGCGCAAGAAAAACAATTACGGACACTGTTACTGGCTGCGCTTCAAACAGGCAGGATAAAAGAGATTAAATCAATCAGGCGAACAGGGTGCCACGTGATGTACGGGCGCATGACTCGGTCTCTTCCTATGACACCGAAAAATTGTTGCTTTCTTTCCTGCCATTTTAAACTAACTTATCACCACTCTTGTAGCTTTGAGAAAATTTTTTCGAGGCGCAAAAATTATAAATTTCCAAAGAAAATCGCAGTAAATCTTTCTAAATCAAAATTATACATATAGAGAAGCCTGCGCATAAAAAGAATTCTTTTGGTTGGATTCTCTGCTCTGCTTCGCTTACGCGGAAACGAGCAAGGGGATGAACTCTGGGATCCGGCCAGTTTTTGTGCGGTAGATGGACCACATCTTGGAGTACTCTGTATGCCTACGGGCCTGCAATGATTAAAGGAATAATGCTCGCTGAAGAAAAATTCAGCTGTCAGTAGTCGGAGTGTAACAATAGCGATAGTTGTATGGAGTTCTCGGTATGCCACTTCTGCAATGAACGTTGTTTAGGTGTACAAATGCGAAGCACTGGCATCGAACTGCGGACGCTGCTTAACGCTGGACACTACGAAGTATGAGTGTGGATGGTGTGTGTCTGACTCCCGATGTGTACGGCCGATGGCGTGCGTCGCAAAGTCACCGCAGGACTGGCTAAACAGTAGCCAGCTCTGCTCGAATCCCACCATTGAGGAGTTCAACCCGCGTAAAGGACCCGTTGGAGGCAAGACGAAGGTAGTTTAGAGCCGTTCTGTCTGTTTCTGCTATAGTCTAGCACGTGCAACCTTCTTCAGCTGCGTATTACTGGGACGAATCTCGGTCGACGTTACCAGGATGTGTCTGGCGCGGTGATCGTGGCGAATGTGCAGTGCACGGTGATTCCATCTGAATACCAGCCAGCAACGGAGATCGTCTGTGAGACCGGCAGGGCGGCGATCAAGAACAGCAAGGGACCGATTGTGGTGAGTACCTCCGCAGCCTAGGTGACCTTCTCCGGCTAGCACAGGCTGTTACTATCTCCGGCCGGCTTAGGTGAGACTGCGCGCCGACGATGCCAACTACGCGGCCGTGTCCAAGTTCGACTACGAGTACGTCGAGCCTGCTGTGTCGGCTGTGAAGCCCGACAGAGGTGAGTGTGTCGATGATTACGAGCCAGTATGCGGTTAGCTCAGTGAGAGATTTAGGGCCGGTGTCTGGCGGAACAGATGTGACGCTGTACGGTACGGACCTGGATGCTGGGAGCGAGGTGCATGTGTCGTTTGGGGAGGTGAACTGCGAGGTTAGTTAGGATGTCTGGATGTCTTCAGAAAGGTTCTCTTCCTGAGCGAATAGTGTTCAGGTTTTGTCTCGAAAGGAGAACCAGCTGGTCTGTCGCATGGGACCTGCTGACTCACAAGGCGGCCGACAGCTTCGCATAGACTTTGACGGGTCTAGAGGAAGAGTACCGTTCCCGGTAACGTACAATTTTGCGTGAGTTCTTCGGCATTTGCTATCTTCTTGCTTATATATACCATTCTCACGTCAAACCTCTTCTGAACCAGCTTGACGCTTCTAAAATCAAAGTGGACGTCTTCAAAAACAAAACAAGTTTCGTACACATTAAGCTGGAAAACCCAAGATGATTAGAATAATTTGTGTTTAAGGAAAATTTAGTGTAACGTTCTTTGATTTTTTTAGTTTATGTGCCCGAGTGATTGAATTTGACGTGAAAAATGTCCAATTTCACATGACATTGGTATGCACCACTTTAATGTCAAATTGGGCACTTTCCAATTCAAATCGAACACTCTTCTAAGCAAACGCGACAAATTCCTAAATCAAACTAATATCTTACGAATCAAAGCGAGCTTCTTCCGTATTAAAGCAAAGTCTCGTAGACGGTTGGAATAATTTTTCACTAACTAGGGAAGGGTTTCGACCTCCCTGGAACTTCAAGATGAGACCAGGATCATTAGAAAGAGCTCGGAATGCTGATTATGAATATGGGTGTTAAAATTGCAAAATGAAATTCCTGGGCGAGTTATGGCCTGCCGAGTGCGACGGGCCTCACCACAGGCAGGCCGTGCGATGCACCCGGCGCGAGAATGGTGAGTCATCAGGGCCCCGTAAGAGGGGGCCACCAGCTGCGGCGGTGGCGTAGGGGTAGTACTCCTCCTCGTCAGGTGCGACGTCGTTGGTTCGGTCCCCATTGCTGCGGGTTTTTTTGCACACCATAATTTATCTTCGAAATGATCTTTTGTTCTGAATTATGACACGTGAAAAAAATTGAAATCCAAATTTGACGATACCAGTTTCTTGCCTTCAAGCATTTTTGCAAGCGTGTATGGTAGTTTTCCTCGCTATTTAATCAATTACGTGTCATAATTCAGAACAAAAGATCATTTCGAAGATAAATTATGGTGTACAAAAAAACCCGGCAGCAATGGGGACCGAACCAACGACGTCGCACCTGACGCGGAGGAGTACTACCCCTACGCCACCGCTGCAGCTGGCGGCCCCCTCTTACGGGGCCCCGATGACCTCGTGCCAGGTGCATCGCACGGCAGGCCATAACTCGCACAGGAATTTCATTTTGCAATTTGAACACCCGTATTCGTAATCAGCATTCCGAGCTCTTTCTAATGATCCTGGTCTCATCTTGAAGTTCCATCGGAGGTCGAAACCCTTCCCTAGTAAGAAAATTTTAACATAACTTTCTCTGAAATTTTGACGCTCGCCCTAATAAGTGAACGCACTGTTTGCTGTTTTATAGGAATTTCATTTTTTAACGACCAATAATGAATTAAATTTTGTTTCAAAGCACAAGAAGGAGGCAATCACTTGCTGTATTAAGAGAAGGGATTGCGCCACGCGCTTATCTAGATCATCGCGATTTTTATTCTATAGATAGCAAACGTTTTGTTTGCACAAAATAACACAGATGTAGGCGGTACAACAAAAGCAGTTGTACCACATACATATCCTCACATCCCCCCTTTTATGTAAGGCGCGTTCATACGACCAATCAAATAAGACTTGTGACGATCCATTCGAGTGCATGGCGCAATCTCTTCTTGTCCCTTTCCTGCGCTTTATTGATTATTATTATTTATTTTTATTGACAAATTGTTTTCGGCGTCTCGGTGAGTCTCTATTTTAATTTGGAAAAGGTTCGTTGCGATTTGAAAGTTGTTCAGTTTGACTTCAGAAGCGCCAGACTTGTTTAGAAGAGTGTCCGATTTGCATTGAAAAGTGCCCAATTTTACTAAAAGCTGCGCGCGGTATATTATAGTCGAAAACTTTGCTTTCTTTCAGATTAAACCCTCGTGTGTCTACCATCTTGCCAGCTAAGAGCATAGTTGCCGGTGGAGTGCAGATTGATGTGAAAGGAGAAGGGTTCGCACTGTTGCAGAGGCCTCGGATGGTCCTCATCAGCGATCGGTGAGTAGCTTAAAGGTTGGATGGCAGAGGATGGCAGGCGTGCGTTGTCCAGAAAGGTTGTAATGTTCGTTTCTTAGCGGAATACGCCAAGTTGGGCCGGTGTGTGAGGTCGAGGATGACAGTCTCATGGTGTGCGCCACACCAAGCCTGCCGTCAGGTGAGACTGGAGGGCGTCTACATCACAACTTCGCGTTCGACTTCGATGGGACCCTCACGGAGTGAGTTGACTTCAAAAATTGGTGAAAGTTGATTCTGAATTGGGCTGCTCTTGTGAAGGATAGTTGTAGATAGAGAGGATTCGCACAAGAATATGCATCTTTGGCCACTATTTGGGAGATTTTGTATAAGATATGCCAAAGGTAATTGAAAAAAGACCCACAAACAGTTATCACTAGGATCTTTCGTTGTGATCAAAATTCTTGCGCGATTTTGGATTCGAACTCGTATCTTCTGCTTCTCGGCTGGGTGCTACTCCATCACATCATCTGCGCCACACCAATCTACGGCTGGTGTACTGCAAGGAATTTAATCGCAACAAAACATCATTGTAACATCAAGTGACCTCTTTAACACTTGCTCTAGGCTTAAATCAATGTACATCTGACGACCTTAAAGTGCAAGCTGAGTGGAAGCGAGTGGGGCAGAGCACCGCTTGATGGCGAAGGAGTGGCCAACACCTGCAAAAAATCTCAAAAATTCGATTCTTAAACCGAAAGCTTGAACCGGAGCGCCCTGGGATCTCCTGATAATCTATCTGTACGCTTTAAAACAACTTCAAATATACTGCAGTACCACCTGTATCACCTGTCGTCCCGCTGATCACCGACTTGCTCGAGCGGGCGCCAGAAGCGTGTTCGTCCCTGTCGAGTGTCAGAGTGCTCCAATGGATCCTCCTCGCTTGCGGAACACAAAGAGCGTCATATCGTTCGTTCAGGGGCCGGATTAATCAACGACTTACAGAGGTTTAAAGGAGAAATTACAGTCGAAATTCCTAAAAAACGCGAACTAACGCGGCTTATCAACAGGCGATATGGTGAAATGTTGGCGTTATCAGGAATTTCAGCTGTTATTTATCTTTAAATCTCTGTAAATCGTTGATGAATTTGTCCCCAGGACTTTTACGAAGAAGTCCGACCAAAGCGTTGGTGGGCGTCTTGGGGCCAGATTCACCAACGGCTTACCGGCCGGTAACGGTGAAAAGTAGCGCCAAACCCGCTGATATGAGATTCATCAACATCAGGTTTGTCGGTGCTTTTTCACCGTTACCGGCCGATAAGCGGTTGATGAATCTTGCCGCTGGTGTTCCCTTGACATCCAGTCGGTAGCGGCTCTCGTTCCGCAAGCGTCTACGAAGCGCGCTACGTTGATGGCCCATATAATTTTCAAAGACTTAGCGCACGTCTCTGTTCTTCGAACGTGGGCGAATCTTGGAACTCCAGAGGTCTTCCCGAAACGGCTTTGTGGATAAATGGTTGATTGGTGGCATAGCCACTGTCGTGAAGAATTGGAGAAAATCGCAGCATCTGCAGGACAGCGCCAGCATTATTGCTTTTGCATGGGTTAGAGATTTCGCAGTGGACAGTGTTTCATAGTTTCAGAAGACTAGGCTTTCGAGAACACTAAAGACCTTAGTAGTAAAGAACGTTCGAGGAAGTGAGTATTGTGTATGCGTACCATGCTTGTGGAACCCAGCATTCGAACCAGAAAACGTGAACTGCCTTATACTGTTTGTATGCTCTTGTCGCTTCATGTGGTCTTGTTCAGAAGTCGACAGCTGGAAGTGTATTCGAATCCGAAGATAGACCAGTTCGCCGAGACACGATTCTACCGTCCTGGTGACAACTACCTAACAATAAACGGCGAAGATCTCAATGTGGGAGCGATGGAACGCGATATTAAGATCACGGTATGTCAGCTAACGAGATAGCCTAGGTACTATTCAGGGATTGCTACACGTTGTTGAGGTTTAGGTGGGTGGCGTCGACTGTCAACTGACGGCTCTGGCCAGAAAAGTGCTCACCTGCAAGCCGCCGACTGAGAAACCGCCACTGGAAGGTGGGCTTCAGCCGGAGGTCGTTGTGAAGATCGGGAACATCAGGTGAGTGGTTCAGCCGACCGGAGAAGGGTCTCAGGCGTGTATGTCTGGACGGCGGAAATGAAGATCAAACTTCAAAGAGTAGAAAAATGTGTTTCATTTTTGCGGGGTCCTCGAACACACCGACGTAGGGGCGCAGTAGTTTATTGTGCAGTCGCAAAGCCGTACAAATCAAAACCTTTCAAACATCGAATATTCAAAAATGCAAAAATACTGCAAGGCGAGGATTTGAACATCTGACTCCGCTATCAAGCAGCATGTTTGCAATTTTGTGCATATTCGATGTTTGGATGGTATTGCGGTGTAAGACTATGAGGTTTCGTAGTAATTTTATTGGGCGCCTAACACCATATGTTTAAAGACTTTACAAAAATTTACATATTTTTACCAGTCACTTGAGGCTTAAAGAAATCGAAACGTAACCAGTCAAGCTTGGCGCCTTGATAGGAATTGAATCATTTCTATCAAGGCGCCCAGCTTGACTGGTTCCGTGCTGATATCAGCGGCAGGCTCATCCCGATATACGAGTGAGTGCTGATGGTTCTCACGAAGCGTGGGTGTTGCGTTCGATCAAACAACGCCCATATTGTAATGGCGTAGAGCATACCTGCCCGGTTAACAGAAGGTGCGGGTTTGAGTCCTGCCTGGAGCTAGAGTTTTGATCGTAACAAGGCATCATTGTAACAGCTTACAACCTCGATACCAGCCACATGAGGCTTATAGAAATTGAACTGGAAATTATTATCATTCTTCTTGAAGAATGGAGATTCTCGTAGCGGTTTTCTTTTCCGCCGTTCAGACATTCGCCTTAGACCATTTCTGGAAGGATGCTAGCATACCGAGCCCAAAGATTACCGCTTCAGTTATACGGCTGGCCAACTCTCCTACGACTCACCGTCGCTGACGTCCAGTGTGGTGATGGTGATCTTCGGATGTGTAGCCGCGATGCTGGTCTGTTTCATCTGCCTGGCCATCATGTATCGGTGAGCAGCTAGCCCATTCCTTCATCAGAGTCGGGTATCGCTGTATCTGACGGTGTTCGACACATTTCTTGTTTTTTAGGAGGAAAACGAATTCACATCAACGCCAGATGAAGTATCTGAAGACCCAGATGGATACCATTGAAATGAAGGTAATTTTTGTTCTGGATTTGTCGTTCTGTTGGTCACTTTTGTTCTTACACGACCCCGAGACGTCGAAAAGTTTTTCGCGGAAGCGTCATCTACGGGGGTCGTTTGTAGTGCTCATCACGAATCAGATATCTGATTTCCGATTACGGTAGGTTGTGATAGGTTTGGGGGAGTAAGGCTCTCGGGCTCATGATCACCGATTTTGCTCAAATGTTTCCCGGGGTGGGAGAGGGGGTTATTTGGGGGTGCTCAACACCCCTTGATGGTAACCTCCGTAGAGGAAGTTTGGAGAAATCAGTGTTTGTGACCCCGATAGCGTCACTCACCCGCGCCTGCCGTAGCCTACCGTAATTGTCCGAAATTTCGAAAACGGATGTCAGATTCGTGATTCCCATCCCAAACAAGTTCGTTGGACAAAGTTTACACATTTTTTCGACCTATGGGGTCGTCAAGCCTTTTTTAGTCGTCTGCTTCCGCCGATTTTTCACGAAATTTAACGTTTATGAGCCATATCCCTGTTTCAGGTTGCGACCGAGTGCAAAGAGGCATTCGCCGAGCTTCAAACTTCTCTAAACCAGTTCACAGCCGACTTGCCGCTAGGAACTCCTATTGTGCCGTTTTTGGAGTACAAGGACTACTGCGCAAGGGTTGGTTGTCGTCCAGTGATGGTCGAGAAGACAACGACAACTGTTCCGTAGTTAAGCGCGTCTTTCACTTACAGGTGCTGTTCCCGAACAATCCACATAACCATCCGGTTCTCCGCGATCTGGAGGTGGACAGTCAGAAGGCGGGAGCGATCGAGGCTGGTCTACGCGAGTTCCACAAGCTGCTGATGAATAAGGTACAGTCAGCCGTCTACAGAAATCGCCCCGAGGTCACTGTTGCTTCTTCATCCAAGTCCTCTTCTTCCAGACGTTCTTCCTGACGATGGTGCGCACGATGGAGGCCAACAAGTACTTCCTCGGAAAGGATCGCGTCTACGTGGGCTCGCTGGTGATGGTGGTGCTTCAGGTGAGTGCCAGGCTCCTCTGTTCCGATCGATACTCATGATTTACATATGCCTTGATCGTTCCTTATAGGAGAAGATGGGCTACTGCACCGAGATGCTGAAGCAACTGCTGCGTGAGCTCATTGATCGAACTGTGGAGAAGAAGTTTCAGCCGAAAATCCTCTTCCGACGAAGTGAAAGTGTCGCCGAAAGGATGCTGGCAGCCTGGTTCACCTTCCTCATGCATGACTATCTGAGAGTGAGTTGTGGCTGGTGTTGTTGTCTGTTTATTTGTTATCTCCCTAGAAGCAGCATATAACTGTCTCCTACCGGCCTCCCGAAAGTTTTAGGGCCGGCGACTTCGTCCATGGATGTCGGGGGCATAGAAGATTTTCACTTAGAAGGTGCCAAAGGGGAGGCGGTGTCGTAGCTTCCTGCTGTGAAGATCTTAACTCCAAGAGTAGGGATAAAAGTAGATGTTTAGACGAAGATTACGAAGGTGATTTCGCTTTATCTTTCTCCACCGTAAACAAGGGTACCTTGGAGAACTACAGTATCCCGATTCATTAGTTTAGAGGGTAAAAAAGTAAAGGATAAAGGTCGGCGTCAGTCAATCCCTTTACGAGATGTGCTACGCATTCTACTTCTACGAGGTACTGTGGAGACAATTCGAATGCTGGCCTATGGAATATCCTGCGGTAACTAAACCTCTTTCATCTTGCAGAAAACTGAAAAACTGAAAAGACCGCGGTAGTCAGAGTTTGAGGCAGCAGCTTTCATAGAAATGCCTACATATCCATTCATAAGCAAACTTTTCAAGGAACAGTATTTCAGTAGCTCTTTCCTTTCCTCCCGTGATGAGTGGAGACTCAATGTGAAATCGTGAAGACGGTTTGGATCCCCAGATAATGAAAAAAGATTTCTATAGGCATATTGGACCTCTCCTAGTCGGGAGGGGCCATACCATGTCATAAAACCACTTCCCCGAATTCAGACAAAACCCTTTGCACCATGGAACAGGTCCTAAACGTCTCGTCGAAACTCAAGAGAGGGATTGGAGACCTGAATCGCTGTGCTCACCCCTCCGACTAGGATAGATCCAGCTTGTTTAGCTTATGTAAATGCTCTAGTAGTTCGTTCGGATGTCCTTGAAAGGTCGAACAAGCTTGTGTAATTCAGCATCGTTTATAATAACCGTGGAAACGCTCTTATTTCATTTGAATGCTGTTTAAATTATTTGCTGCTTAAGTGCTTATGCTTACTTGTTGCAGAATTTCGCCGGCAAGCGTCTCTACGACCTTTATTGGGGCATCAAGCAACAAATGGAAAAGGGACCGCAGGACGCACTGACACTTGAGGCTCGGTACGTTGTTCATTATTACCAACATTGCTCGGACAGAGGGTAGAATATCCATATTTTTTTATGTATTAGTTGGCGATAAAATAGGCGGTTTTGGCACCTTTATGTGGAGGATAACACGTAGTTTCAGATTTGCTTATTAGTTAACCCCTTTTCGTGACAGCCGAAAACCCGATTTTCATTTAATGCAGCTTGAGGGCTTGAATCTGGGAAATGTTGTGCCAGAGTTGAATAGAAGTGAAGCAGCTACATGTGGAAATGATAGCCTAGAACCTCATACGTGAGTTGCTGAGATGAACGACACTTGAGCGATATATCAACCATTTTCAAGCCAAAATGGACGCTTCAAGTAAATTGGGACTTTTCAAATCAAATTAGACACTCTGCTGTGCAAGCTTATTCATTCTTAAAACAAGGTGAACGTCTATCCAATCAAAACGAGCGTCTTTCGTAATATACTAGAGACTCTTTGAGGCCGTTAGAAAAAAATTTCCTAAAGGAAAGTTTTGTATGACTTTCCTTGAATTATTTTTAAAAATTCATCTGTCACAATATGTGAGCGTACTGCTTGAAATAAGAAAATCTTAATTGTTAAGGAAAGATGAAAGTTTATAGTTTATCTTGAAGTGCTGCAAGATGGAATTTTGTAACTCTATGAAAAAAGTTGCGTCATGCATTCCTCCCGGACGTCACGAATTCCCCTTTATTGGCACTAAAAATCCTGCCTGTGTGGAATTACGGTATTGTCAGTTACAGTATACAACAGAGACGTCTCCATACAACAGACACATTTTCACGTTTCTTTTTCAAGTAGACAGCATTTACACTATCAATCAGATGAAAATTACAAAGAGCTAGACGAATGCATAGCGCGATCTTTTCTTTTAGTATGCTAAAAAAAAATGCTGCTTTTTATACTCTAGAGCAAGCTTCAAACCTTTACTTTTCCTCGAAGGTAAAAATCTAATAAAGTTTCAAGCTGCTTATCCACTTATAAATGCAGGTGAGTCGAAAAATGCCACAAAAATTGTAACAAATTTTCCTTATACAATGCTTCTTTCTAACCGTGGTAGAGAGTTCCTAGTTTTGTCTGGGAGATGCTCGTTTTGATTTGTTTTTGTTGTTTGCTCGTTTATGTTGTCTGTTTTCAAGAGCGTTAAGCTTGCCTAGAGGAGTGTCCAGTGTGATTTCAAATGCCTAATTTGACGTATACATTGTCTGAAGCTGGTTATTTAAATGGTGTCCAAAGGTAGATCACAACTGACGAAGTTATTTCAAAAGTTAAATATTTGTAATGGATTTGCTTTGGTCCTGATTTGGAAAAGTTGGTCAGTGGTGTACGATGTTGTGAAGCTGCTGAGCCAAGATTATTATGGAAGCTTTATTCGGCTTAGGTTTCGGCGTAACTGCCCTCTTCAAAGCCTGGAAAAGACAAAAAAGTTTGAGAAATTACTCGTCCAAAGATCATCTCAAGCTACAGGAGCTGATTATCCTTGGACGAGTAATTTCTCAAACTCTTTTTGACTTTTCCAGGATCTGAAGAAGGCGGTTACGCCGAAGCCTAAGCCGAATAAAGCTTCCATAACAGTCTTGGCTCAACAGCTTCACAACATCGTACTCCACTGTCCAACGACATGCCAAGATTCAACGACAGTCGAGCATGGAACATCTTACGCGACGATAAAGTCGGCACTTATTTCTCACTGAGACGAACTGTTTTGGTGCTTTGAGTTACTGCTTTAAAGAATTCCCCAAAGTCCCTTAATTGCTCGATTCCTTGACCAATATTCTTCTAATTGTAGGATGTGGTGAACGATCTTGAAGAGGTGTTTTTCAGTTATTCTCTGTCGGAGGAGAAGCTACTACGCGCAACGTTCGAGTACAAAGAGCTCACGATCTTCATCGCTGCCGATTCGATGGGTTATTCGCAGCCGGACATGCCTGTGCGGGTGTTGGACTGCGACACTATCACTCAGGTGGGTTTTCGAAGATCCATCTGGCACTTCTGAATGAATTTCTACAGCTTTGGACAGGATGGCTTTCTACAGACAGAAGCTTTTGGAGAGTAGGAACTGTTTGAAGTAGGAATACCCAAGTGATGTAGCTGACTAACCAAGATTACTACAGATCTTTTATTCCGGCTGACGTTTCGGTGTAACCGCCTTCTTCAGAGCCTCAAACTTGGGTACGTGTTATTAAACACGGTTTAATTACCCAAGGTTGAGGCTCTGAGAAGGCGGTTACGCCGAATCGTTAGCCGGAATAAAGGATCTGTAGTAATCTTGGTTTGTCAGCTACATCACTTGGGTATTCATACTGATCAATATCATGCCAAGATTCAATGACAGTCGAACATGGAATATTTGAAGTAGCCTTACTTTGTAAGTAGACCTCTATGGACTATCAGTCGAACGTTCCATTTCCCGGGTTTTACTTGACGGAACTTAGAAGGGTGTTACCTCTAGGTCATAGAAGCTGCTATCGTCGCGTATAGCTAATGTTTATGGTTCTAGCGTGGGATCTGCAGAAATCTGGAAGATGCAGAGGAGAAGAGAACTAGGGGCATAGCCAAAATGACCACTGTACGGAATGCGGTTGGCAAAATTCTCAAAGATTGTCTGGTCGGCGACGTTGTTCAACAGCTTGATGAGTCCTTCATTTCCCATCCTTTCAGATGACGCAAGAACTGCTGTGCTCATGGCCCGTGTGTTTTTCATGTGCACAATTAGTTTCCTTTATCAGATCTCCTGTCCGAGTTTAAAGCGCTGAACTGTCGATCAATGCCCGTTGCCACCATGTCTGTCGGTCGTAACACACAGTTGAGATGGCACCAATGCCACTGTTGTTAGCACGGATTTATGAGGCTTCGCTAAATTGATGGACGCGGGTGGCAATGGTCAGGGCTATTTTTTTCCTGCCGTGGGCGAGTGCGACATGTGTTGAAGAAGTGCAACTAATTGAGGTTGTCCTTTGGGGATCTCCTTGTCAGTTGTTACGATTAGCGGGAAGATATTTATGTCAGGGAAAGTCGAGATTCTATTGTAATTGGGCAAAGGTCGGCTTAATTCCATCCATTTGGAATGAGCCATAGATTCTACGTGCAGACGTCGTTCTGCTCGCACTTTGGATGAAAGTTCAGCTTTGTCCGAAAGCGAGAATTTTCGATTAAAAGCTCATACTCTGTAATAAAGATCTTCTTGGTAACCGGGGAAGGGTCACGGACGTATGTCTGATTGGCGAAAATGATTACCCTTGCAATAATCTCCATCCTTCAAATAGCAGAGAAGGATGTTTCGTTTTTGCAAAGTTCTTGAGCTTATCGAATTACGGCCAGTAACTCGAGAGTGAAAGCTTTCTATACTATACTATAGCTTTCTCGTAGTCGTCTAAGGCAGTCCCTTCCAAGCACTGAGTAAAGGATAAATGGCGGCCTTATTCAATCCATTTCTGGATGCGCCACGAATTCTACTTCTACGGGATGTCGTGGAGGCGATTTTTTTGCGTATTTGGCTAAAAATGACATAAAATGGCCAGTTGATGACCAGATCAGCCTTCTATCCTTCCCAGACAAATCGGGTACCAATTCCTCTACCCTGGAGGGATGGAAAGGTTGGTTTGCCTGGACGAGAAGTCCTAACCAAGAACCTGGTATCGGGTGCACTCGACAGCCAGCACCTCCTCCGACTGCGCTATGCGCTCACAAGCATCGAATATGGAGAAAAATGCGAAAATACTGCAAGGTCGAGGAATCGAGTACCTGACATCACTCCTATTGAAGCAGAATTTTGTGTTTTTCTCCATTTTCGAAGTGTGGAAGTAGCTGTCTTGGGTGGTTTCATAATTGCTCTCACGGACCATAATTCAGTAGGTTCTTTGGACTCGGCAGAAATGGAACACAGGTTTTATGTCGTTCGGATGTACACCTAGGACCCTCTCCTGGCGAGCATGCATGCATGTACGCTTCTCCTTTACAAAAAGAAGAGCTTTTCACTTATTTTCTAAGTGAAAAGCGTGCATTTTCCAGGTGAAGGAGAAGTGCCTGGACGCCAAGTACCGTACAGTACCGTACTCGGACCGACCCAATGCGAACGACTTAGATTTGGAGTGGCGAACGGGTATCAATGGGCGAATGGTGCTACAGGTAGGCGTAATTGCTCCTTCGTGTTCAGAACTATCCAGTATTGACTTATTGATCACTGCCTATCCAGGATATCGATTCGACGTCACGTGCTGAACCGGGTGGATGGAAGCGACTGAACACGCTGTCGCACTACAACGTGCCGAACAACGCAGTGCTGATGTTGGTGGCGAGGCAGAATTCACTGTACAACTTGGTTCGTTTCTGTAGTAGATTTTCGCTTGGAGAAAAGAAAACTTGGCACTAGTCGTTAGTTTGGCCTACAACGGGGAGGGGAAGGCGGACTGTTTCAATCAAACCGCAACGAACAGGCGTGTACCACAAAGGAGTCCCGTGCGGTCCATGCTATGGTTGGTTGGCGCGTATTCGTTCCGTGATCTGATTTGTTGAGGCTTGACCTCCTGTTCAGGTAGCTCACATTAACGACGAGTACACAATACTATACATTGGATCCGATCGAAAATTTTCGGATAATTGGATGATTCGGATAACGGCAATTTTGCCGACCCCGGATTTTTGGATGATTCGGATAACGGCAATTTTGCGGACCTCGGATTTTTGGATGATTCGGATAACGGCAATTTCGCGGACCCCGGATTTTTGGATGATTCGGATCGCAATATCCGAATCGGATATCCGAAAATGATTCATTCGGATCCAATGTATACACAATACCCATTGAGTACTGCAACCGTTCATGGTTTCTGAAGGGGGTTTGCACTTGAACTGCGGCAGAGAAATCGATGAAATTGATTGAACGCGTTCTCTTCGGTCGATATTGTTGGTTCTTATCCTCCCGAACTTCTTATCAGCTACGGTATAAACTACACCTTAACGCTCCATGGCCGACTTTCCATGAATCTCGGCATAATGTTTCTTGTTGACTTTTGTGAAGCTGTGCACTGATATTGTTAAAGCACCCCATTCGGCCAACGACTCGTCGGATTCGCCTTCCTCGGAGTACGCCTATTCTCCTTCGAAGGCGATCTGACAGAAAACGTTCGTCTGATTGTTCCTTATGGATAGACGCACATTTCAACAGCAATGAATACAGATGCTGCTGCTTGCTGTTGATGGTCATCTTCAGGATATCGTTCTCGATCCTGCGCAATTTCTTGTCTTCCTTTGGAAGGCCGTATGTCCGGTGCAATTTCTTCGACGTAATGAAAGTAGGAATGACGTCGTTTTGTTGACGCCGTCGGAGAAAGTGACTGTAAAGTTCTCGGTACCTCCATTACAAGTAGGGAGAAGAAGGCTAGAAGTTGCGCGGAATCGAGAATGATCTCGAAGATGACCATCAGGAGCAAGCAGAACCATCTGTATTCATTGCTGTTGAAATGTGTGTCTGAGTAACACTCATGCGAACCCCTTCTGTTAGATCGCCTTTGGAGGAGAATACTGGCCTCCGAGGAAGGCGGAGCCGCCGAGTCGTAGACCGAATGTGGTCCTGTAAGAACAATCTCTACGGAACCAGCGAATCAACAAGAAACATTATGCCGAGATCCATGGAAAGTCGGACATAGGGCCTTATGGTATAGACTGTACCGTAGCTGATAAGACGCCCGGGAGCATAAGAACCAAGAATATCGATCAAAGAGAGCGCGTTCAGTCAATGCCGGCGAGTTCTGGGACGCAGTTGAAGCTTAAAACCCTCTACGGGAATCATGAAGGGTTGCAGTATCTCAATGGATTTTCTGTACTAGTCGTTAATGTGGGCTACATGAAGAGTAGGGAAAGCATTAACCAATCAGATCATGGAACGAATGCAGGCGCATAGCTTCACGAAACCAACAAAGCATCTCTTAAGGGTTTAGTATTTCACACGTCGCGCGCAGCGACTGCTCCCCCCATCGTTATCGATCACTCGCGCGATCTTGTCGATACCAAGGATTCTGGTACTGCAGCATTACTCGAGTACCGATGTACAAACTCTATCCGAACATGCTTAAGCCATTGTGCAGTACGGTTCCGCCACGAGAAAAGTATAGACGGCGCCTGATATACCATTCTCATGTCATATTGGACTCTTTCAAACCGAATTTAGCGTGCATAAAGTCACAACGGTTTGAATAACGTCCAATTTGACGAGAAAATAGTGTATATTGTCTGTGTTCTGCAGCGAGAGTTTATCCGTCCTATAATAAGCTCTCACTGCCAAATCACCGTCTCTCCCCTACCCTTCCATAGCGGACTATGCAGTGGTCCTCATTGAAGTGTTGTACCCAATGACTTACATCTGCTGTTGAAAAGTGCCGAACTGTTCACATTTCCACTGAATTCGAGCCTTTCCAGTCACTGCTATCGGAACGAAGCGAAAAGTCGACCCTTAGCCTGAAAAACAGTCCAACGTTGTCTCGGCCGTGGGTTGGAACGAATAGCAGTAGTAATTCGAAGGTAATAGCTTCAAGCTGCCTGCTGCTCTTCCTCTCGTATAGACCCGGTAGACTATGACGGCCATTCCAGGACACCGAAGGCCAGAAGCTGTTCCATCTGGTGAAGCCGACCGAGCACGGCCCAAGCGAGAACCAGGAGAAGATGGTCACCGAAATCTACCTCACTAGGTCAGACTTGCAATCGCCGTCGTAAAGCTAATCAAGGGAATTGGGTGATTGCAGGGTTATAGGCTAGTGTTTCAGGTTATTAATGATGAAAGGAACGCTGCAGAAGTTCATCAACGATCTGCTGGAGTCGATATTCTCGACGACGTCACGATCGGCACCGCTACCGGCCGCCATCAAGTACATGTTCGACTTCATGGATGAGCAGGTAAGCGGCTATTCGCCAGACTGAAGTCTCCAACTCGCCTCCCTTCGCCTTTGTTACCCAATATGAGACCATTCCATATTTAGGCACTTGAACACGGCATCACGGATCCAGAAGTAGTCCACGCGTGGAAAAGCAACGCGCTGCCGCTTCGGTTTTGGGTGAATCTCATCAAGAATCCCCACTTCGTGTTCGACATCCAGAAGCCGACGAAGGTGAGCAGCTGTCCACATTCACACATGGCTTGTGCTGGGTCGTAGAGTCTAGTATTCAGTTTTATGCGAAATTGCGAAGACCGAACTCCACTCTTACTGTTATGTTATACCATTTTCACGTCGAATTGGACACTTTCCAAACCAAATTGGACACTCTTCTAGCTTCAAGACTTCTGAAATCAAAGCGAACGGTTCCAAGTCCTTCATACAGATTTAACCACAGATCCACTACTAGATGGTTAGAATAGTTCATGTCCAAGGAGACTTTGGCATAGCTTTGCTTGAATTTTTTCAGTTCATCTGCCACAGTAAGCGCAATAATTTTATAAAAATTTTATTTTTTGAGAAAAACAATGGGTTAAACATCGTTTTGACGCGCAAATTGGCAGCAATCATTCAGTGCATTTCAAGGTCATATCGCGCCATGCACTCAGATAGCTCGTCGCGGATTTAGTTGGATTAATGGTGTAAATGCTGCTTACATGAAGCCCCAAAGTGAAGATATGTCTGTTTTTAAAAATTGTATTTGTTTTATTGTTTGGAGGTGTGCAATTCCATGCAGAATTTTTGCCATCAATCAAAGAAAATCGGTGCGTCCTGGGCGAGTGCGTAGCGCAATCTCTTCTTCTGATACGTGCAACTTTTGCGGTTTTCTGCACTTTGAAGCAAGTATAGCAATTTAGTTCAATACATCCACCACTTCGTTGTTTAAAGAATAAATAGAAAGCTTGCGGAATATAAAACATTCATTAGCTTTTTGGGTCACGTGAATTATAAATTTTTTGGAGGGTCATAGCAAGATTTTTTAAGACAACAATTTATTTCGACTTTACCAGGGATTGTCTAGTTTAATCTTGAAAAATTAAATTTGATTTGGAAGATGTTCGATTTAGTTCAAAGTATCTCGTTTGTTATGGAAAATTGCTCATCTTAACGTGTAAGTTGTACAGGGTGCGTCAAAAGCTCTTGGACTCTCCTGTTTCAGGCTCATTGTATGAGAAGATGCGCTTCGGTCAACCGAACTCTTATGTGGTATTGTTGCCCCTCTCTTATCCTCTCATAAACCAATTTTTCGTGCCTGAATGTTCTTTTGTTCAAGATGGTTGATGCAAATGGTTTGCACGCTGTAATGGAGAAACTGCATGTCGAAGAAAAATAACTATAAAGCTGCCTATAGGACATCCTGCTTCCTTGGGAATTTGTGCCTTAAAAAGAAAGCGACTGGACCTATCATCAAGATTCTGCGCTCGCTCATAAGGCTAAAGTGGTACAGAAGTTTTGCGCTGAACAACTCTCCGGGTTTCGTCTTAGCCGAAGAGTGGCCCCCGCTCAGCCCGAACCTCAATCCGATGTACCACACAATCTGGTCCATATTGAAGAGTAAGGCCTGTGCAACATTGCTTCACTTCAAAGAGCAATGAAGAAAGCCTGGGAGAGATTGATGATAACCCCCTGCGTGCCGCCCTGAATGCGTTCCCCGAGCGACTGACGGCGTGTATTCGTGCTAAAGGAGGCCATTTCGAAATTAAACCGCTTCCGCTATATATGTGCCTGGTACACTAACAAATTTTATGAATATCATCTGGTTTGCTCTAAAACAGCCGTTTGGGCGGTCAGTTACATGTGTCCAAGAACTTTTGACGCACCTTGTATATTTTGGCTCTGTTAAGACACTCAGCGTGGCCATGTTGTTCAGCTGACAGGGAGCGTTAAGCTGGAGGGCATCGTGAATCGCCTACACCCTTATCCTAACGGGCACTATTACTCTTGAGTGAACCAGTACTATCTGTATGACTTAAGGTGGAAGGATGTTTGTCGGTGGTGGCTCAGACGCTCATGGACGCCTGCTCCACTCAAGACCATCAGCTGACGAAAGACTCGCCATCAAGTAAGCTGCTGTTCGCGAAGGACATGTACCAGTACAGGGATTGGGTGGACAGGTTCGTTGTCTTCCTCGATTGCTTCCTAATCGGTCACCATGTGGGCAAATTGACCCTCACCTATTGCAGCTACTACTCTGACATCGCCCGGCTGCCGCCGATTTCCGATCAGGACATGGCGTCGCTGTTGAACGAGGAGTCCCGCGTGCATCGCGGTCAGTTCCACGTGTTCTCGGCGCTGAACGAGCTCTACAAGTACTTGGACCAGTACAAGGACTCGATCATGGAGGCGCTCGAACACAACGAACACGCCCAGGCGAGCCGTCTGCCCGGACGGTTACAGGTATGTCGCTTGATTTTGTAAGGTTCTAGGCATTGTTTAAAGCTGCGCCGCCCTTAGGCCTCGCTTATACTTCCATAGCGGTGTCATGTATAGCTAAATTGATTGATCACGTCGCTCTTCGTCAACGCCACCCGGCTGGAGGGAAAAACGTGAATACGCGACCAAACGCGTCGCTCCCGAAATCGGCGCGATGCGATAAGGCCTATGCACACTTCTGCGACAGCGCTGCGCGACCATGATGAAGCATAGGGCCGCGACGGACGCGGCGCGACAGCAGGGAGCGGCGTCGCTTGATTTTGTAAGGTTCTAGGCATTGTTTAAAGCTGCGCCGCCCTTAGGCCTCGCTTATACTTCCATAGCGGTGTCATGTATAGCTAAATTGATTGATCACGTCGCTCTTCGTCAACGCCACCCGGCTGGAGGGAAAAACGTGAATACGCGACCAAACGCGTCGCTCCCGAAATCGGCGCGATGCGATAAGGCCTATGCACACTTCTGCGACAGCGCTGCGCGACCATGATGAAGCATAGGGCCGCGACGGACGCGGCGCGACAGCAGGGAGCGGCGTCGCTTGATTTTGTAAGGTTCTAGGCATTGTTTAAAGCTGCGCCGCCCTTAGGCCTCGCTTATACTTCCATAGCGGTGTCATGTATAGCTAAATTGATTGATCACGTCGCTCTTCGTCAACGCCACCCGGCTGGAGGGAAAAACGTGAATACGCGACCAAACGCGTCGCTCCCGAAATCGGCGCGATGCGATAAGGCCTATGCACACTTCTGCGACAGCGCTGCGCGGCCATGATGAAGCATAGGGCCGCGACGGACGCGGCGCGACAGCAGGGAGCGGCGTCGCTTGATTTTGTAAGGTTCTAGGCATTGTTTAAAGCTGCGCCGCCCTTAGGCCTCGCTTATACTTCCATAGCGGTGTCATGTATAGCTAAATTGATTGATCACGTCGCTCTTCGTCAACGCCACCCGGCTGGAGGGAAAAACGTGAATACGCGACCAAACGCGTCGCTCCCGAAATCGGCGCGATGCGATAAGGCCTATGCACACTTCTGCGACAGCGCTGCGCGGCCATGATGAAGCATAGGGCCGCGACGGACGCGGCGCGACAGCAGGGAGCGGGCACGCACACTCTTGCAGCTGTCGCGACGGCTATCGCAGGCGACGCCGCGCTGAGTGCTGCAGCCTGGAATGGTTCAAACCATTCCTAGCAGCACGACATCCACGGTGACGTTGGTCTCGTTGCCTAAAACGATGCTCTAACGCGACCGCCTGATTTCGCGGAGGTAGCCGTCGCCTCACTTGCCGCGCCGCGGTGTCGCAGAAGTGTGCATGGGCTTATAGTTCGCGTTGGATTGCGGCACGGTATTGCTGCTCCAGTTGTCCTTTGCAGTGAACCCTGAAATGTGTGCACAATTACGTGTGTGTAAGTACGCAATCGTGTGTAATCGCGTGACCACGTCAGCGGTTGTTTAGAGTGCTTATCGTCGTCCGAAACAGTGCAACGCGTTGGGACGTATCGTTCCGTTCTAATCGCGTCGCCTCGCGATGGAGTATAAACAGGGCCTTAGTGCCCGTTTCGACCTATGTTATACTTTGGCAACGCTGTTGTCGGCGACGTCGGCGACAGTGTTGAGCGGGTGATACGCAGTGCCTGGCAGCCCGCGTAACACTGTCGCCGACAACAGCGTTGCCGAAGTATAACATAGGCATTAGGCCTTGTTTAGTGTGAACGCCACGCGCGACGCGATGAATGCGTAGTGGCCAATTTGATCGAGTGACACGATTGATCAATTCGGCCACTACACATGGGATCGCGTCGCGCGCACACTAAACAAGGCCTTGTACTTTGACGCGTCGCCATGTATTGTGGCCAATTTGATCGGACCACGCCATCGATCAATTTGGCCATATACAAGGCTGTCGCGTCGCTCTGCGTCGGAAGTATAAACGGGACCTTAGAGAGCGTTATTGTGCACGACACACGATGTAATGATAGGCGCCAATATTGATTCATCGCGGCGCGCTTAAAAATTGACGCACCGCTACGGAAAGTGTACAGAAGCCCCAAAGCCGCTCAGCCGCAAGTCATCGCGCCATTCCGCGTCCGTTTATCCCGCGGCGATGAATAGCCGAATACAATATCCCAGAATTTCGTCAAGTGAGGAATGATAAGTCTTCCGCCCCCGCCCCGTTGCGCGGGCTGCTTCGCAGTGCGTAAGCCTCGTGCATACTTCCCGTCGTCGCGATGAGTTTTACAAAGCGACGCGAAAGAATTTGAACTTCTCAGTGCTCGTCGCATCGTTCATCGCTCTGCAAGGTAGCGCGACGGCGATCTGTCCAGGACCAATGCTAAACACGACAGCTTACAACCTCGATACCAGCCAAGTGAGGCTTAAAGAAACTGATTTGAATTGTTTCTATCAAGACCATCAGCTTAACTGGTCCCATGCTGATATCAGCGGCCAGCTCATCCCGGATACGGGTGGGTGCTGATCGGTCCCACGAGGTGTGGATGTTGCGTTCGATCAAACGGCGCCGGTAGTGTATAGGCGTAGAGCATTCCCGCCCGGTTAGAGGGAGGTGCGGGTTCGAGTCCCGTCTGGCGCCAGAAGTTTTGATTGCAACAGAACATCGTTGTGACAGCTAATATTGGTAAATCTCATTACGACGCACCGAGCTGCGAGTGGAATATGAACGAGACCTTAGGTCTACCCGAGCCACCTGCCTATATTGATCTGTTCCAGGACATGCTGGCGTTGATGGAGTCCGACCAGAGCAGGACCGACTACGACAGCTCGACGCTGGGCCTCGGTTACAACTCGAACAGTCGGCTGATGCCGCGCGAACGAATGTGACCCAGCCAGCCCCGCCTTCCTTCGCCTATTCTAGGAGCCTGGTCGCCGGCGCCGATCGATCGGAAGCGTATCGATTGAGTGCGTGCGCGACAGGGCGGTTATATTTGCTAGTCTGCACGGGTGTAGCGTCACGAGTCACACGGGAATTCTAAGTTTTCATCTAAAGAACGAATTAAACGTGAACTGGCGTGATGTGATCATCGTTGAAAACACATTGTGAACATTGTATGCGATTGAGATTTGGCTGTGATGTCTTTGATGCGATGTATCATCGATTTTTCGTGTAAAAAATATGTCTGTGCGTCGTAGTCGGGTCGTTCATGTAATGCATGCGTACCAGTGATTAAGAGGAGGTCATTTCTCCGTTCCTAGATAGTTTGTTGTTTTGTTTCGGGGAGCTGTGGCTCGTCCTCACGGCCTCGTTCCCGCTCCTCTTGCTCTCGCTCTTCCCTCAAAAAGCCTCATAATATGACGATAAGTATTCACTGTGCTGCTCAAGAATGTTGTATAGAGAAAGCCACTGGATAACGATGGTGCTTTAGTGAATTCGCTTAAGACGTTGAGATGCTGTATGTAGTTCTTTGTTCGTACTTCTTCTACCTGTTCTGTTCCCTCCTTTCAATGACCCATTGCTGTTAGAGCGTCAGCTAGTGCGCTTCAGGTAGTGATAGTAGGAGTGTCCGTTTGTCCGTCCGCCCGTCCGTGTGTGAATATATCAACCGAAAATGAGGTTTCAGCAAATGTGAATGGTGATATCTTTCAAATATTGTTGGCGATTCTTAATGTCGAATATGCATCGAGCACAGGGATCTGAATAAATATTTATCGATTTTCGCCTTCTACCCTCTTTGGAAATATGCCGGCCTTGAAGTATTTCTAAGGTATCCCGAATGGCGTAGAGCGTGGAGCGCAGTCGGAGGAGGCGCCGACTGTCGCCTGCACCCGATGCCAGATTCCTGGTTCGGATTTCCCGCCCGGGTCAACCAAGCCTTCTATCCCTCCGGGGTCGGTGAATTGGTACCAGAGTTGTCTGGGAAGGATAAAGCACTGACTTGTACATCGGCTGGCCACCGAAAGTCATTGTATGGACAAATACACATTCAACACGCCTCCACGACATCCCGTAGATGTAGAATGCGTGGCGCGTCCCAAAGAGCATTGAATGACGCCGTCCTTTATCCTTATCCTTTTATCTCGAATGGGTGGCAGCAATTACAGGACTCGAAACCCTCTGGCAGGCCTCCAGCTCATCTATTATGCTCCCTTGCAATAAGTAAGCCTGTTGAAGTTCTTATTGTTAAAAAAAATGTGCAGGATATCTTGTCCACCCCTACCCATTTAAGGCTTCACTACTGCGCAGAGACGACTGTATGGAACTGCTTGTAGCAATAGGACCAACCGTAAAGCAGGCAGGGAGCTGTAGTACTCCTTGGACGCCGAGGTTCGATCTTATATGCCATTTTCCCGTCAAATTGGGAACTCTTCTAACCAAACTTAATGGTCTTGAAACCGAACTGAACGCCTTCTAAAATGAAGCGAGCTTCAAACAGGCTAAACTACAGGCTTTCCAAGGTGGTTAAAATACAGGGTGCTCCACCTGAAGTGTTATGCGGAAAATTATATACAACTACACAAACCAACTAAAATAAGAAAATAGTACGATCACTGGAGAGACAAGAAAATTCTGCATAAAATACCATACATCACTTTCAGAATGAGTTCCTTTAGTTTCAGTGCAAGCGTCCAATCTCTTTTGGAAATTCTTGAGGATGCGCGCGATCATTTCCGGCAAAATTTTGTCCTATGCCTTCCGCAGAGCTCTTTTCAGAATCCAGTGAACTGTGTGAAAGAGCATGGTTTCGGTTCAGGACTGACCAAACGGCGAAACCCATAAGGTTGAGATCGGGTGAGTTTAAAAGCCAAACATCCTTCGTCCCCAAATCTGGAAGATTGGTCTCATACCATTCTAAGATCTTCTTGGCACCGTGAGCTGGTGCCCAATCTTGCTGGAAGGTCCAGTCTATGTCCTTAGCATTTTCTTGTGCCCAAGGTATTACCACGTTTTCAAGGATTTGTTTCTCGTAGATTTCAGCATTGATCTTAACTTTATTTGAATAAAAACAAGCTTGGTCTTGCCCATGTCCGACATTCCAGCCCATACCATCAAGGGCTGTGGGAAATGAGCTCATTTGGCGGCTCTTGCGGATCATTTTGGCAGCAGACTCCGTTGATTCTGCGCGTTTTGGAGTGTTCGACGGTAAATATCTTCTCTTCTTTGAGGAGAACTCGGTCGCGGCTGTCACCGCGTGTAAGGGCCTTCATCTTTCTGCATTTCTCCATTTTTGAAGCCTTCATTTCCTCCGTGAGGTGCTGTCCTATGGCGGATTCGTAGGCTGTGTCGTCCCCACCTGCTGGTCATGCTAATCGAGAGTGCAGAAAAAAGTGGCAGCGAAGGTAATAAGGTAATACAATCACAGATCATCCCTTGTCAGTCGTTGCAAAGTGGAGCGAATTACGTTATACTCCTTAGCTAGTTTCCTGGGGCCGGATTCATGAACGCGGCCGGAGGTAAATTCTACCCCTCACTTACCTCGACAGCCATTTACCCGCCACTTTCCCGAACTTACCTCCGTTTTCTGATTCATGACGGCCAAGGCGAGGGCTTTGCTCCGCGGCCAATTTCTGACCCAATGTGCATGCCTCCGCTGGCCCGCCTGCATCAGCTAACAGCGAAACCAAGCAGTCACACTTGCTGCTGGGACGTCGCTGGCACCGACACTAGCAGCATCGTATTTAGGAGAAATGAAATGTGAAATGTGGGGTTGGGCGAGGGGGGGGGGAGCGGGAGAGGGAGGGAGAGGGGTGGAAACTAGTAACATAGCAGGAAGTACAGAAACAATAGTTAGTGTAGGCCTACACTGATGTTTCTTGCAGGATTTCGATGTAACTTGTCTTTGAGGGCCTTTCGAAGGGCAGGAGCCTTTGCAGTTTGTCGTAGTCTTTCTCTCGGACGATTTTCGATCCCTCTAGTCTCTTCGAAGCGTTTGATGACGCGGTATACTTGCATCTGATGCAGCTTGAGCATCTTTGAAATCGTGGAAAAGGACGACCCGCGTTTGAATACAGCGACTATTGCTGAACGATCCTTGGGCGAATCCATGTTTACCTAGAAACGGACAATAGGACTGGCCACAGGTGGACCTAAAGATACGGAGAAAACGAATAGCACCACAACAAGGCACAGAAAAACAGAAATTTTCGAAAATAGACTTTTTGTAGCGCGTAACACTTTATGTGGACCAACCTGCAATCCTTATTCAAGCAAAACTTTGGATAACTTCCTTAGAAACTTTTTAGTTTACGTGCCGCGGTAAGAGTAAAACATAAAATTTTCGTTTTTGTGAAAAAATAATGATTAACAATATAATTATGTTTTGAAACACAGGAAGGTAGCAATCGTTTAGTGCATTAAAAGCGAAATGAGCTCGAAAAGCTCGTCATGATTTCTACATGGTGGATAGTGTAAATGCTGCTTGCATGAAACACGAAAGTGAGGGTATGTTTCCTCCTTTCAGCTGTATTTGTTGCATCGTTTGCAGTGCAAAACTCGATGCAAACGGAAATTCTGCCGTCAATCGAATAAAAATCGCAAAACTTCGGAGGACAAGGCATGGCGCAATCTCTTTTTCAGCATTAAAATTGCCGCTTGCCTGCTCTTTAAAACAATTTTTAACCCATTATTTTTCTTGCGTATCCTCCGAATTCTGGTCAGATCGGACTTAAAATTTGAAATGCACATAAACATGATTGTCTATGAAGAGCTTTTGCCGTTTTCTTCACCACATACAGGAATACTCAATGTAACGATCTGCAAATCTTCATTAGGCGTTGCAAAGCACACGTTGCTCCTGTTTTGGAATACGGGTCCCAGATCTGGAGTCATCCACGAGAAGACTTCAAAGTAAAATGGAAAAGTTCGACGAACGTTTACAAAGAGTCTAACATATAGATGTTTTTCTGACCCTGGATACCCCTGCACCATGCCAGAGTATAAAACGAGATTGCATTTCCTTCCTCAAGCTTGACTCTCTACTACACCCGGTACAAAGTTGAAGTTGCAAAGTTGTTGCAAGGCCAGGCTCACTCCCGATTTGTCCACTAGTGCCCGAAGAACCCTCTGCCGAGGCTCAATGATGTTACCATCGCTTTCCTCACCACCGAAAAGAAGAAAAGAAGAAGATTAGGTTGTCCGGAAAGTTCTCAGCGTTTTGAGTGCTTCACTTTGAACTGCCGTGTCGCTACGGCGACTTTCATTATTGTTGTAGTAGGCTTTATTGTATAAGAATTTATTCAATCGATCATTGGAAATGTTTCTCACAGTTATCAGGAGAGCTGATTTCTTCGTCGGCGCCGGCAATACCACTCATTCTCTAACACACATATAAGCAGCGGCGCAGGGACCAGCTCTTCAAGTGTGCAGGCCTTGGCGTCAGAAGCCCATTTCTTTTTTCAGCCTTTTTCTCAAGTTATTTCACTTAATCTCAAATTCACTTATCATACCTATCGTTTGTACTTTGTTGATCTATCATTATGCTGGTTTAATTACCCAAGTTTGCGGTAGTAAACGTCCGTTGCGTTCGACTTGTGACGACAATCCACCTGGCGTGGTCAAATTACCATAACGGCGAGCAGTCCAAGTGAAATTCTCGAGTGACAGACGGTTTAACTAACTCAACACATGCCGTAACTTTCTCAAATCTTATCGGGGTTAGTCGAAATAAGGACCGTTTGAATCAGCACTCTTTTGCCAACGGGCCAGCAGTTGACTTAACTAATCCATTAGCGAAAAAATTAGGTAGTACGGGCATGTTCTGCATGGGAAAGAAGACAGCGTCCGCAAGATATGTAGGCCCTAAGTTGGCGTAGCGGGTTCAGTTTCTCATTAAAAAATTTTTCACTGGTATTTTTTCTTTTTTTTGAAGGAGCTTTACGGTTTTCTTGAAGAAAAATAAGTTCTCAAAGATCACTTGGTGGAGATTCGCTTCAAGAAGCCACGACAGACGTCTTCTTCTTCTCGCTAAATTTCAACAAAAGTCCGTGGTATCCTGCACTAATAAGATGACTTCCTTAGATTTCTTCTATAGAGGTTTTCGATAGTGATGAATACGATGGTGCTATCATTGAGCCTCGGCAGCAGGTTTTTCGGGTACTAATGGACAAAGCGGAGGGAGGTTATAATTGCGCACCGGGGTGTATCCGCCGAGTGTTTAAAGATCTAGTGCTTCAAGATTGTCAAGGAAGAATACAAGCTGAGACCAAGTAAGTACTGGATTTTTAGGCGTTGTAGGGAACGCAACACTGTTGTTACACAATATTAACCTGATTAGTGATTATAACACCAAAATGCTTAATAGCTCCTTTTGTATATCAGCTACATGGCTTCAGATGCTTCCTTCTCCGGTAATTGAATCACCTAACTGCTCTACTTGTAGAGCAGGATTGAAGCGGATCGATCTGCTATCTGATCTAATAAAGGATTGTAATTGAAAATTCATATACTACAGGTTAGTCTATCTATTGCCATTGCAGATATGCCGAAACGGTTTCATGGTCCTATTTGTGAAGTGGATCGCCCTTCCATGGACAGCAAAAAACACTCATCTGCTGTTTTGGCGGCTTCACAAATTTACCTTCCAAAACAGCTCTGAGATCTTAGGAAAGATGGTGTACAGAAGTGTTTGTTTATGCTAAGCTCCATTCTCGCTCAACGGAACGAACATGTCCAAGTGTTCCATCTATTAGTTTGGAAAAAAGTCTTTTCATTTTCTTCAAAGATTTATTACTTTACAACGACAAAGTCAAAACAATTGAGATAAACTCTATTTTGTTCCACTACACTTCTCCAAAGACTGGGCAATTTTTTAATTCCTCTCGCGTAAAAGACTGCAGTTCTGGAGTCGAACCATCGCTGAATCCAATTTTTGAGGTTTTCGTCCGTTTCAAAATATTTTTCTCCATTTTCTTGCTTGAGAGCATGGAAAAGGTGGTAGTCGGTAGGGGCGAGGTCACGGCTATACGGTGGATGTGGCATTACTTCCCGCTTACAAGGAGAACGGTAGAAATTTTTTCGAAGTGTGAAGAGACTATTTCCAACCTAATACATACATCTAGATCGCAAAGTCAACATGGTCAACGACCTATGTAGTCATAGAACTGAGCAGCAGGAAACGAGCGGCCCTTGGAACCTTCATAATCGTCTAGCATGTCGTGAAGAAGACGAAGAACGTCCGACTCCGTGCCCACCTATTCGACTCCACTGTTCTTCCTGCCCTAACATACGCCTCAGAGACCTGGGCTATACGAAAGCAGGATGAACACGCGATCAGCGTCGCGCAGCGTGGAACCGAGAGGACGATGCTCGGAGTGACACGACTCACGCAAGTGGGGGAAGGCCTCCGGAGTTCCAAGCTTCGTCGAAAAATTAAGTGGGCCAGCAAATACAAGGTGCGTAAAAAGTATTGACGCACCAAGCGTAAGCCTTAGAAATGACAACACGTTATAAAAGTTAACAATTTTATATAAAGAACGTCAACAATGATCTAGCAAACAGAATAGCATCACTTGTATTTTACATGGGCTTCCTTGATGCGAATGCAGGGGCGAAGACGACGAGGAAAGGCATCGACGTTGCGCCGCAAGTAGTCCACGTCGATCTCGTTCTATGCTTTGACATTCAGTGACTTGATACTTTTGTGCATTCAACGTAAAAATGTTACATGCTCTTCAAGGACCTCCAAAGTGCTAATTCTGGAAGAGGGCTCGCTGCAAGGAAGGCGCATCCAGTCAGTATCATGGTTTGTGCATTTATCACAAGCGCCTCTCGTCTTCGTAGATAGAGGAGTGAAAATAAATCAGTAGAACTATCTGTATTGATCTCCTGAAAAGCAGTTGGTTTCTTGGCTCGAATCCCACCTGGAGAGTAAGCCGTATGTCTTCCAGCAGGATTAGACTCCTGCGCAGAGTCTAGGATTCTTCAGGCCTGTTGTCACGCCAACTTGAAGGACTTCATTTCGGCAGAAGAATGAGCTCTGTATAGACTAGATTTGAATCCGATGAATTACTCTATATAGAAGGTTTTGGAGAACAAGGCTTGCGCTACTTCTCACAAAAGTATGAAGGGCGATTTGGTCAAAGCATGGAACAAAATCGACGTGGACTACTTGCGGCGAACCGTCGATGCCTATCCTCGGCGTCTTCGCCCCTGCATTCGCAGAAAATAAGCCCATATGAGATAGAAATGATGCTATTCTGTTCGCTAGATCATTGTTGACATTTTGTATATAAACTTAATAAATTTTCTGATGTGTTGTCATTTCTAAGGCTTACGCTTGGTGCGTCAATACTTTTTACGCACCCTGTAATGTGCTTCGTAGACATCCGCTCTACGAGAGCGGTCACCGACTGGATTCCGCGGGATGTCAAGAGAGCACCAGGACGCCCACCAACGCGTTGGCCGGACTTCTTCGTGAAAGCCCTGAACGACCGATATGACGCTCTTCGTGTTTCTTGGCTGAGGAGGGTTCATTGAAGCATTCTGGCACGCGACAGGGTCGAATGGAGACGTTGCTGGCTCCCACTCGAGCAACTCGATGATCAACAGAACAACAGGTGATACATGTGTAACAAAAAAACTTTGAGAGAAGTCTGTCGTGCTTGCTTGAAGCGAATCTCCACTAGGAAATTTGAGAACGTATTTTTAAAAAAAGGAAACCAGCAAAACTCCTTCAAAGAAGAAGAAAATACCAGGGAAAAAAATGAACGAGAAACTGAACCCGAGACGTTTTCGACGTTTTGGCAATGATGCTGAAGTGGGGCGTTCGTTTTTGCAACAAGAAACTTCGGACAGTTATGTGGAACTGAAATGATTATGAGACAAAGAACTCTCCGATAAGGGCTGCAATCTTGAGTAGACCGCAGGAAACCGAGAGTTGTGGAAACGGCGCGTGAGCCAGTGCAGCGCATGGCGATAAAACTGAAATCACTAATAGGCCGACGATGAACTAATGCCATGGCAAGGTTGCCAGATGGCGTTCCGTATAAATAGACGGAGAACAAAGTCAATGGCAGCGTTGCACACGATGGAGTCCGATCATCGTCTGAAGGCCTATCGCTTCGTCGCCTACTCGGCGGTGAGCTTCTCGGTGGTTGCCGTCTTTTCGATCTCCGTCACCCTTCCGCTGGTCTACAACTATCTGCACGAGATGAAGCGATCGGTGAACAGTGAAATCCGAATGTGCAAGGTTGGTTAGCAGCTGCCGCTGATTCTTGGCTTCTTCTTAGCTAAGGTAGCTTCGATTTTCAGAAGTCCGCCGGAGACATCTGGAGTGAGGTGAACCACATCAATAACCTCCCAGCTTCCAACAGGACCGTCCGTCAGGCTGGCTACTCCGAGGGTCCCGTCCAGGGCAACGGCAAGGCTCCAAACAACGGCGGTGGCTACAACACGGGCGGTGGCGGTGGCGGTAATGGCGGAGGGGGAGGTGGAGGTGGAGGAGGAGGCGGCGGAGGACAATGCAGCGGATGCTGTCTCCCAGGCCCACCAGGATCGGGTGGAACTCCAGGAAGGCCAGGAAGGCCCGGCAAACCAGGCGCGAGCGGTATGCCCGGAAGTCCTGGCAAGAGTGGTGGCTCACCATGCAACCCTCAGACACCACCACCTTGCCAGCCGTGTCCCAATGGCCCTCCTGGTCCTCCTGGACCACCAGGACCTGCTGGAGGCGCTGGAACCGATGGCGGTCCCGGACAGGCTGGATACGGCGCACCCAATGGACCACCTGGACCCAAAGGACCACCAGGACCTGATGGAACTCCTGGTTCTCCTGGAGGACCCGGACAAGCGGGACAGCCCGCCATGTCCTCTCCTGCAACTCCCGGAGAGCCCGGGCCACAAGGACCACCTGGACCTGGAGGTCCTCCCGGAGGCAATGGACAGCCTGGAAACAGCGGTGGCCAAGGTAGGGTAGCACTCGTTATTGCTGCAAGTATGCAAAGCTATTGTTTACTATTTTCAGGAACACCAGGACCTAAAGGACCACCAGGGAGCAACGGGCAACCCGGTTCTGACGGCAATCCTGGACAAGCCGGAGGTCCCGGTTTGTCAGGCGGAGGTGGCGAGCCCGGTATCTGTCCGAAATACTGCGCCGTCGACGGTGGCGTCTTCTTCGAGGATGGAACTCGACGTTAACTTAGAGCTAGGACATTGTAGATCGAATAAAACAGTCACAAAAATTGAGTTGCACCGCTCAAAACATTGAATTCTTTGTTCTTGAACGTGAAGGACGTTCGAATATTTAATAGATTAAATGCAAACTGAAGACGACCTGGACGCATGGAAAGTTGGCGAGGTTTCTTGGCCTAAGCATAACTGTCTCCATCCATTCAATCAACGCGAAGGGTAGTTAGTAGTACTTCAAGATCTATCCTAATCGGAGGGGGGCATAGAGTGATTCGCTTCTGCAGTCCCTTCCTTGAGTTTCTACGAGGCCTTCAGAGACTGTTCCATGGTGCGAGTGGTTTTATTTAAATTCAGGGAATGTTGTTGCATGACATGAGATAGGTACATAGCTGACACTTTAAGGTTGCCCCTAGCGACTAGGATAGATCCGTACTTTACAGCAAAACCATTACAGTTCCTATTTCAAAAGCAAGTGCACTTCTTATGCATCAGGCGATGGATTGCAAGGATATTAATAACTAGGTGGGTTGTGCGCTGTTCACAATGTGGGTTAAGGTTCCGTTTCTACTGCTCTGCTTATCAGAATGAACTCGATCATGATAAGCAAAAATGTTAAAGTATAAAAGACGACGTTAGTCGATTGACTTTTGGATGGGCCACGCATTCTGTTTCTGCGAGATATCGTGAAGACAATTTGAACGCGTTTCTCTCCTGCACCCCTACGTACGGTGGCCAGCCGATGGACAAGTCAGTGGTTTCTTCTTCCCAGACAAGCCTGGCACAGGTCACCGAATTCAGAGGGTTGAAAGACCCAGTTGGCCTACTTGAGAAATCCGAACCAGGAACCCGGAATCGCGTGCCCGCGACAGCTGGCGCCTCCTCTGACTGCCAGCGGCATGATCGAATTCCTCTTCTGTGAGGACGAAAACTCGATCATACCTACAAGAATGGGGAGAAGAATGCAGCCGATTATAAAGACTCGGAAAGGGTCCATCTCCAACCAGCTCTCTTTATCGAACAAATGGTTTGGGTCACACTGTGAATAAATCGAGAGTGGTTTCGATGGTGAGCTCGCTAACGTGGGTCACTTTACATGTGTTGTATCACATGACGGAAGAAATAAATATATAAATAAATAAATCGATTGGACCGCAGCGTATTTCAGTAACAGTCATTGGTCGATAACAGTAAGTAATTGGATTCCTCGGTGTGTCATGGAACCACAAACTGTAGTTTATTACTACACTGACATTTTGGGTAATCCGTGGGCGAAATACATTCGGCGAACGCTTCGTTCGAAAAACAGGAACGTGAGTTCAAAATAAATGATGAAGGATAAAGGAATCCAATGCAGGATAAAGGCGTTACTAAATCCCCTTTGGGATGCGTCACGTATTCTTCTTCTACGGGATATCGAGGAGGGGATTGATTGTGTATTTGGCCGTACAATGACTTGCGGTGGCCAGCCGATGAACAAGTCAGCGCTTTTTCCTTCCCAGACATGTCTGGTACCAATTCACCGACCCCGGAGGGATGGAGGCTTGGTTGGCCTGGGCGGGAAATCCGAACCAGGAACTACTAGTATTGGGTGCAGGCGACAGTCGGCGCCTCCTCCGACTGCGCTACACGCGCCCCTACCTTCAAAATATGAGGAGTATACGTAAGTAGGGTGTGTAGCGCAATAGGAGGAGGTGCCGGCCGTCGCCTGCACCCGATGCCAGGTTCTTGGTTCGGATGCGAAAATGCGTGGCCATTAAATAAAAAACGGCGTTACTCAATCCCAAAGCACCAAGCCTTCCATCCCTCTAGGTCGAGTTGGTAGCATACTGTCCGGGAAGGATAAAGCGCTGTCCATTCATCGACTGGCCACCGCAAGTCATTGTATGGCCAAATACCCATTCAAATCATCCCATAGAAGCGGAATGCGTGGCGCATCCCCAACCGGCTTGAGTTTGAGTTGTCCGTTGTTCTTCTTGATAAGAGAAGTCTAAGGTAGACGTATTGTAGAAGCCGTAGCTGATCCTCCCCATTCTATCTAACGAGAGATCTGTCATGCGTCTGCAGCACACTTTTCTTGGTGACATAAGTAATAGCATGTTTTGTTCTTAAAATCTTTTAACCGCATTGAGACATTTTCAACATTGGCGGAGCTCCTGGTAGCGCAGCTGGGGGAGGCGCCGACTATCGCGCACACCCATTTCCAGCTTCGGATTTTCCGTCCAAGCCAACCAAGACTTGCATCCCAATTGCCTCAATAAATTAGTATCAGGCTTGTCTGGAAACGGCAAAGCGCTGACTCGTTCATTGGCTGTCCACCGCAAGCCTTTGTAAATGTCAAATACACATTTCAATTCCCTCAACACATTCTATAGAAACAAAATGTGTGGCCCATTCCAAAACTGATTAGATGTTTATGGGGTTTGATCACGGCAAAGTTATTTATAGCAGCTTTTTCTTTACGACCTGCAGTCAACGCCTCTTTCGTATGTATTAACCACGCGTTCAACTTCTTCATGCTCCACTTGACAGATTTCGATGCATAGCCAGATCTCCTGCAGTTTCCCGATGTACTACATAGGTTTAACCGGTTTCGTAGAGTTGTCTTCGAAACAAACCTAATCGATTTGTTAGACGGACACCAACAAACTCCTCGTTTGTCTATGTTGAGTGGTAGATCTAGGTGAAACGTCCGGAATACGAATATTATCATAATCTAAGACAACTATTATCAGATGTTAGAATTTAGTGCGTTTTTGATGAAGTCGACACAGAGAGCAGCCTCATATTCAGATTTCTTAACCCATCTTCGTATTCACATGGAATTCAACCTGCTGCTGGGCAAGTGTAAAGATTTAGAGAGGCTCTCTGCTCAAGCCTGCAAAAAGTTTGTCAAAGGTTGAATATCAAAGAGGGGTGCAAGAAATTTTCCTTCCGATTTGTTGTTTACCTGAAGAACTGTAGGCCGGATAAAGTGTAGTTTATAGTTTCGATGAGCCAAGTACCGCTGAGTTCTCGATTCGCCGGATTGAACAGAGGTCGGATTTAACAAATATTTTATTTAGAACGCAACAGAACGACAAAACACAACAAATGGGAACCCTGAGGTAGGGTTCTCAGGCGGCGGGCCAGTGGACGGGGTGTCTCCGGGGGGCCTAGCAAGACGTGTCCGAGACGGCGAGCGGGTCCTCGAGTAGGCAGATTAGTCCGCCATTGAAGTTCTCTTACACCTTTCTTGCTAGAAAGTTATCTGTCTATGCATTGAACAAATAATTAAATAAAAAATAAGAATATTTTGAAAATTTGAAGCAGAAATTGACTAAAGCGGCTATGAAGAAGACTTTGAGGAAGATGAAGACAGACAAAGCAACTGGGCCCGACGACGTGGTGGCTGATTTATGGAAGTCAAAGTCTTGACACTCTGCTGAGTAGTTGGCGAAGTTCTTTAATCACGTTGTAGCGGATAAGGCCTATGTTATACTTCGGCGACGCTGTTGTCGGCGACGTCGGTGGCAGTGTTACGCGGGCTACTACGCAGTGCGTGAGTTGAAGGAAATCCACTTGACGCAGCGAATCAACGTCTGCGACTTGCACTTCAAACGCAATAAAGACGACCCGTATTTGAAGCGATTAGTAACTGGTGATGAGAAATGGATTGTTTACAACAACGTCACTCATAAACAGTTATGGTCAAAGCCGGATGAACTTGCTCAAACGATGCCCAAACCTTGTCTCCATCAAAAGAAGGTCATGCTATCAATTTGGTGGGACTACAAAAGCGTGATATGTTTCGAAGTGCTTCCAAAGAGCCAAAACGTCGATTCGGACTCTAATGTCGACAACTGATAGAATTGTATGAAGCAATAAAGGAATAGCGACCAGAATTGGCGAATCACAGAGGAGTAATGTTCCACCAGGACAATGCTAGGCCTCATACGTCTTTGGCACTCTGGCAAAAATTGTGGGAGCCTGGCTGAAAATTATTGTTGCATCCAGGATATATTATCTTGCGCCATCGGACTACCACGTATTTCGATCGATACAGAACTACCTGAATGCGAAAACCTTCACCGAAGAATAAGATATCATATCTTATGTGACCCAATTTTTAGCCGAGAAAGATCAGAAGTTTTACGAGATAGGTATTATGAAATTATCGGAAAGATGGCAAAAGGCAATTGAACAAAACGGACAATATGTCATCGATTGAAGTTGCTTCATTATGAGGAAATAAATTTTTTCGTCGAACGCTCAAAAATCGTAATTACTTCCTATGCAACCCAATATTTGCGTTTCCTGGCTCATATCGCTGGAAGCCGAGACAAATCTTACCTAGAATGGGTTAAACTAGTTCTGAAAATGGAGGCAAAGTTCCATTACCTGTTTAATCACGTTCGTGATATGCCCTTCATTCCTAGGAGTCGGTGAATTGATACCTGGCCTGTCTGGGAATTATAAGACACTAACAAGGGAACTGTCTGTACGGTACGCCGGAACGGCAAGAACGAGTACTATAGGGAGAATCCCCGTCCTCCAAATAGTAACAGAACATGTTTTGTTTTGCCGAATCCTTGAGGCAAACGAGTACGAGGGTGTAATGGTTAAGGGTCCGCAGAACGAGCTCTTCAAGGCAGCGCAAGAGCCCTCTGCCGTGGACTGGGTGGCGGAGTGGTAGAGGGCTCGCCTCGTGTTCGTGAGGTCTGGGGTTCGGTTACCATGCTACGACGTGCTTTTGCACTTTTACCATAGAATCGGATTGCCATAGAGATTTCCATATCTGAACTTGTTTTTGGAGTTTGCTACGGTAAGATGTTTTTATTACTTATTATTTGTCAACATCTCGTAATTCACCAGCAATGTCCGAAATATGCCAAATACGATTTTGTATGAAACTTTTACTCCAATAAATTGTTCTCGTTGTCAGTGTAAGAAATTTTGACGCAGGAACAACATGAAACAGCGGCAGAAATCTATGCAAATGCAATTTGTTAATGTCGGTGAGGTGAGTGTCATTAGTGTACTCGCAGTGTATGAGGGGGCCACATGATCTTCAACTTGACCTACCTCCTCGATCAATATTCTCGCCTCTGTTATGCTTACAAAGTCGCGCGGTTATAACAAGCTGCTGCCGCCAACACTGACTCTACAATGTCTACTCACCCTCGAGTGGCCATGCACCTTTTGACACTGAAGTGCGGATCTCCACTGGATGCTGTTCCTTCCAAAGACGAAATGAAGCTGGAGGAATAGGTAGCAATTATCCTACAGGATTTCGAACTGTGACAGCTGGAAGTCAACGAAGTGGAGAAGTTGGCTATTTGACGACACATCCTAGTTGCTTCGAAAACCCGAATGGAATGGCATTCCCGGAAGACCTCAACCCATGTGATGAGTCAGGATCTGAAGAAACTGTAGCCTTCATACGTTGCCCATACTGTGATCGGTCCCACTATTTATGCACGTTGTGCCTGTGTATCATTGGTGCTGAAGTTGTTTCATAAATATTTCATATTTATGAAACATTCCGAAAGTTAATAAGTAACGCCGTCGTTTGTCTTTTTAACGTTTACAGATATTTGTCTACTTAAGTGTCATGTATTTCACAAGTGCTTACAGAAAACAACACTCTAGGCAATTTTTGCAATTTTTTTACTGAAATAATTTTTTTCTTCTAATTTCAAGTCAGTTATCGTTAGTTATCGTGTTATGTTATAGTTAGTTGTCTATTAGTGTTATGTTATAGTTAGTTATCTCGGACTTAACTTTCTGTTTCCGAATCCTTAGAAGACAATCTAAATTATCGGCTAGTAAATACTGGGTGTTCATGCCAACTAGTATACGCAATGGTAGCTTCAACTTACATTATCGTAAAATTGGCAAGAAAAAGAATTCGTTAATGTTTAATAGTCTTTTCAACCGTTGCGCTAGGTGGATGCAATTGCTTCCACCTCATATACTAGAAGCCGACAATAGTTCCTCATTCAGAAGGAGGCTAGAGAAGCTTGACCTTGCTCAGCTGTTAGGCAATAGGTGATGAGTATTGATATTGAGCACATTCTGAATAACGGATCAATTTTGTTAAAATTCGCAGGCTACATGTGTTGCCTGTTTTGTAGTGTGGGACTCAGTTGTATATTCTCATGCCATAGCCTCACGAAAATTTGGAATAGATGCAGCGAGTTTTTATTAGAGTTCTTGTCAATAACTGTACCCAATGCTCCTGCTGATTTTAATTATGAAGAAAGCCTGGGACTCCTCAATATGGAAACTTCGCGGTACAGGTGTGTGTTAGGCGTCATTGTTTGTCTGTTTCAAGGCTCCTGGTGATGAATCGAATATCAGAACGGTAAGTACTTGGCTTTTATGCCTACTCATGGGACGAACTCACACTACTTCGTTACAGTGTGCGAAGCTAAATGGCAGACATCAAGACTAGTGCATCGTTATCAAACTCCATCTGTGCAGAACGCAAGAATACTTTCACATTTTGCATTTTTACTCTGTGACAGCTAATAGACTGAGCTCTTTTGTTCTTGTTTATTTATCCTGTTTTGTTGATATCACTATGTTTCCGGTTATTGCTTTAATAATAATGGTAATTGGGTTTCAGTGCAAAGCACTTCGTTAAGTACATGTTGTTTCTAACCTTCTCATCTTCGTTTTTATTTTCATTCTAGTTTATATAGACACCTACAGGTAATATTTGTCGGAGTGATTTTTTAGCAAGTTCAGTTTCTATGGAAGCAATATCGAGAGGAAGCATAATGTGGCTGGTTGCTCGCCTTGGTATGCTCGGAAATTAGACCGGACTCCAAGGTGCTTCGCTCTCGTAAAGTTGCTCGAAAGTGATTTCTTCACACACTGGGAATCACGCCATAGCTATACTGAACTTCTGGCTTCTCACTCCTGACGCTTATGATAAACTTCTGCCTAAACATTTTCTTTAACTATTTCGACATAATTATACTGTATTTCGTCATAAATTTTTTAAAAAATTTGCTCTAGTACTTTGAACTGAAACTCCAAATGCTTAGGAAACATAGACTTCCTATCTTAAAGTATACATAGTGATGTCCCCCATCTGGCTTTGTTTATGTTATTGTTACTAACGCCGCACATGATATTTTTTATGGTTACTGCGTTTTTATTTATTTTTGTTTGTTGTGTTCAAGCGCACTTTTGGTGCATTTAAATAAATAAATAAATAAATAAATAAATAAATAAATAAATAAATATGTAATCGAATTTGGCATATTTCGGACATTGCTGGTGAGTTACGAGATGTCGACAAATAATAAGTAATAAAAACATCTTACCCAAGCAAACTCCAAAAACAAGTTCAGATATGGAAATCTCTATGGAAATCCGATACTATGGTAAAAGTGCGAAAACGCGTCGTAGCATGGGGACCGAACCCCAGACCTCACGAACACGAGGCGAGCCCTCTACCACTCCGCCACCCAGTCCACGGCAGAGGGCTCTTGCGCTGCCTTGAAGAGCTCGTTCTGCGGACCCTTAACCATTACACCCTCGTACTCGTTTGCCTCAAGGATTCGGCAAAACAAAACATGTTCTGTTACTATTTGGAGGACGGGGATTCTCCCTATAGTACTCGTTCTTGCCGTTCCGGCGTACTGTTCAGACAGTTCCCTTGTGAGTTGTCCACCGGCTTGTCACCGCAAGACACCTTATAGGTCAAATCTCATACAAAATCACCTCAAGGACACTTCGTAGAAGCAGAATGTGTTGCGCATCCCAAAAAGAATTGAACAACGCTGCCATTCATCTTTTACTTTATCTTACTCCGTCGCTATCATGTGACATGTCTTTTTCTATATATTGATTTATGTTTAGTTCTGGAGCTAAAATTCTGATAACCGCTATGAAAATTGAAAGATTTCCTTGTACATGCTTCTGTTGTGGAAAAAAACACTTCTGGGGTTTGATTCATCAGCCGCTTACCGCCATCTAACGGTGAAAATACCTCCAATCCTCCTGATACGACATTCATCACCATTAGGTTTGGCGGTATTTTCACCGTTAGAGGGCAGTAAGCGGTTGATGAATCTAACGCCTGGAAGGAGAGAATCTTTTCAGATGTCTTTTCAGGATGCCACACAAACGAATTTTAGCATTTACAACATATTTAATTATTAACCAAGACAACTGCAAAGGTGCATATCAGGATGCTCCATCGAAATCGACTCAGCTCCAGGTTAGAAGAGTGCGGCAGCGCTACGGAACCCTCTGGCTGAAATAACTTAAATAAGAACTGAATATGAGCTCGATGCGAGAAAGGTTTTAGACCGTCTTTTAACCAAACAAGTTCGGTAAAATAGCTCTGAGCTAGATTTACGAGAAGAGAGAGAAAAGGTGGGATTTGATTAACCGCGCCGTTCCGCTACCCACTTAGAAGGTGTTTTTCGTCTCCAGAACACAAGTCAGAGAAATGAGTAAGCGTTGTCGCACGGGGTAAGAAATTTCTAATTCGCCGGTATTAATGCTGGTAGGCCTAAATCTTCTAAATAGGTCAAAGATAAATGGCTTAAACACTTTCATGGTCTCAGTATTAGTCACGTTAGACTTAAGGAGTCAGTGCAGAAGTAAAGAAGAATCAAAAGAATTCTACATGGTGTTAGAGGAAAGAACAGGGACGTGATTGTAACGCGGATCCGTCCTAGGAGCACTACTTGAAAGGCGGAACAAAAACGAGCAGTGTGGCGGCCAGGAGGTAGTAAGGAAAAGTCTTCTTGTAGGCTAGTTCAGTATGTCGTCTTTACAAAATAGCTTCTGATTTTGACTCCGTCGTTGTGCAGCAGACGAAGCAAAGCGCCCCCCCCCCACCCAACTAGGACAGATCCTTGTAACGCTAATGATGTTACAGTATACTTCAAGGAGGAGTACTTTACAAGATCTGAAGTCTCACCCCAACTCCAAAATCTTCTACCTCGCGAAGCGTTTGCTCCGGTATGTCAATGTCTGTGGGCTCACCTCCGCTTGGTGGGTGTGGTGGTGGGTGAGGGCGTAGATTTGGCGGCAGCGACTCAAGGACGGCGTGAATCTTCTCGTGACGTTGTCGCCACGTCAATGTCTGAAAGTTTCAGAAAGTGAGTGACGCGGTAGATGCGAATCTGGTGCTCCGAACGCTACCCTGTCACGATGAATGGCCTTCAGCTGATCGCGCGTCGCCTTCGGAAGTTTGTCGAAGAACGGCGGTTGCGGGAGTCGGTCGAGAACCTCGTTCGGGAGCGACGACATGATTTTGTCGATCTGCGCGTGTTGCTGCTGAAAGAGTATGGTGGCGTAGCTGGGTTTTATTTGACAGGCGGAATGTCAGGGATGAATCCATACGTCAGGCGTCAGGGCGGCATTGGCATGAATTGCTCTCAGCTGCTGAACGGTCGCCTTGGGCAGAACCTCGGCGAAGCCGGGCGGCAGATCCTAAATGGACGGCAGTGTACTGAGCTTCAAGACACCTTACCTTGTAAGCATGCTACAGCTGCATCGGTTTCCTACAGTTAATTAGATTCGCCAAGGGCGCGTGAATCGCAATCAGAGAAGAAGCCGACTGCCGCGTGAACTCAACTTCAGGTTCCTGGTTCGGATTTTCCGCCACGTCCAACCAAACTCTTCGTCCTTCCGGGTCGGTGAATTGGTATCCGACTTGTTTAAAAGGAAAAGCACTGATTTTTCTATTGGCTGACCACTGCAGTTCATCGTATATAGCAAATTCGCACTCAACTTGCCTCCGTAGAAGTGGAATACGTGGCGCATCCCAAAAAGGTTTGATTAACCTCGTTGTCTATTCTTTATTCTCCCTTGAACTCCTGTCGTTTCTCTTGGATAAAGCGTCTCGATAAGGGATAAAGGACGGTGGTACTCAATCACTCTTGGAATGCGCCATGCATTCTACTTCTACGGGATTTAGTGGAGACGATTTTAGTGCGTATTCGGCCATACAATGACTTGTTGTGGCCAAGCAATGAAAAAGTCAGCGCTTTATCCTTCCCAGACGAGTCTGATACCAATTCACGTACCCCGTAAGAATGGAAGGTTTGGTTGCCTGGGCGGGAAATCCGAGCCAAGAACCTGGTATCGGTGCCCGCGACAGCCGTCACCTTCTCTGTGCTACATGCCCATCTCCTTCTAAATAAGGAGAAAAATCACAATTTCGTAGTAGCGACTCTCGTCTTTAGAAAGAAGCGAAATGATCTGTTGTTCTTTCGTCGGATTGCAAACCATGGAAGTAGTAATAAAATCTCGGATCTGGTGTCGCTATGTGAGATCTTACACTCGAGATGATGTCATCAAGTATGATGCTGGAAGGATCTAATGCAAATGAACTCGTTTTCTTCGAAAATAGAACGTGTTTTCATTTGAGAAGAAACGCTTTCAAAAAAAAATTCCTACGTCTAACGTCCACAGGTCCACAACAAATAGCTCCTTAAACGTTACCCAAAAGTTTGTTTACGTCTTTTCTTCGGTAGATTGTATCACGTTCCGCGGTTTGGTGTTTATCGACTGTTTAGTTTTGTTGCTCTTCGCCATTGTCACCACACTAATATAATCGTGCAATAAATGATAAAACAATAACATGAAGCTCGTTGGGTCCGTTGAGCTAGACATGCCCTCTGATCCACTACGGCATGCGATTGGAACGAGCGGTTGCGTTGCTGGCGTAAAGGATAAAAGGATAAAGAACGGCGTTACTCAATCCCTTTTAGAATGCGCCACGCATTCTACTTCTACGGGATGTCGTAGAGGAAATCCGAACCAGGAACCTGGTATCGGGTGCACCCGACAGCCGGTGCCTCCTCCGACTGCTCTACACGCGCCAGTTGCTGGCGTATGCCTGAGTAACTCAAAAAATAATCGGCATAGTATTGGGCGCTCGGTAGCGCAGTAAGAGGAGGCGCCGACAGTCCCTCGTATCCAACTGCTTGAGGCGACGCCTGATACAAAATTTATGGAAGTACACTTCCATCGCCTCCGTTAACTATAGATCTAATCTAGTTCCCAAAGAGAAACCTAATAAGAGGTATGTTGACTAAGATTCGGCTCTAATCGAAGCGAAGCCCAAATAATCCTATGGGCTATGTCAAATCGATATTGATGGGACTTTTGGCCGATTCCTTTCAATATCGAATATCTGTCACTAAAAATGCTGCCAAATAAGAAAAAGCCCAAGTAAATGAGACTTAGGAGAGTACAATTGCTCTGATTCAAGTTCCTGCTATAAGTGAAGTGTGGGCTGCTAGTCAAGTGACTATATGTTGTCTTGAGACATTTGGTACCTTTCCCTGGGAGGATTTTATGGTCTACTCACCGTTTCTACGGGCACGTGTAGCGTAGTTGAACGAACGAGGTACCTGCTGTCGCGTATACTCACGTATACCAGGTTCTCGGTTCGGATTTTCTTACCAGGCCAACTAAGCCTTCCATCTCTCCTGGGACGGTGAACTGGTACCATACTTGTCTGGTAAGGATAAAGCGCTGACTTGTTCATCGGCATGTCACCGCAAGTCACTCACTGTATGGGCAAATGCGCATTCAAATCACCTCCACGACATCACAAAGAAGTTGAATGGGTGATGCATCCCAAAGGGGATTGAGTAACGCCGTCCTTTATCCTTTACCGTTTCGCTTCCAACAATATGGCGGCTGACCCAGATGCGTCTAGACTTCAATGGTTCAATTGCATCTAGGCTTTAAAACACCATGATGTACACCATCCCCCACTGTCTGAGCCTGAAACCGTTAGATCGCCCGGAATCCAGGCTACTTACCTTCGGCAGACGGGGTGGTCCCATTGGAGGGTTCTGAGCAGCGACAAGGGAGATGACGACGGCGCCGACGACAAGGAGCACCACGAGGCTGCGCATCGTTAACCCGAGCGAGTAGTTCGAGCAGCGCCCTCTCGCCGCCCATATATAGGCATCGGTCAGTGCGGTGTTTGTCGTTCGTGTGAAGTCTCGACGCACGCATTAGGTACGCAGAAACAACCCCTTCGCAGTCGCGGCGCGATACGCGCGCGATGCCACATCGCCTGCGTCTCCGGCTCGGCCACCGCTGTAGTGCTCGGTCGGCGAACACAAACATCTGCACCAACTCGATCTCGGCGAACCGCGAAACTCACGATGAAACCAGCAAGGACAATAACTCCCCGAATAACCCCGTTACACCCGCTCTCGACCACAAATAGACGACCGCTCAACAGAACCCCAGAGTGCGCCGTGCTGCTCGAGGACTCTTCTGCTCGAAAATAGCCCTGGATGGAATACATGGTGGTTCGGGCTTTTGAAGAAGGACAAAATCGGTTCGATATCGAGCTTTTTGGGGTCAGACAACATTACGTGGGGTAACTCTCAGTTGCTTTGATCGGGCGTATCGCCCAGACCAACCAAGCGCTGATCCATGAATTGGTATCATACCTGTCTGCGAAGGATTAAACACTGAATTTTTCATTGGTTGGCCACCGCAAGTCATTGTGCAGATCAGATGCGCATCTAAGTTGTCTCCGCGATATTCCGTAGATGTATTTAGAATGAGGAGCGCATCCCTCAAAGGGAATAACTAACGCCATCCTATAAATTTTGAATTTAAATGTGTAATAGTAGTGACTGCGTGGCTTACATTGTTATATACCATGTTGAAGGTCCCGAGCTTCGTCGATGTTCGGGGATCAGAGAGGCTGTCGCATAGGCCAAGCTCTCGAAAATTAGGTGGACCGGTCACGTAGTGCTCCTCGCAGACACCCGCTGGACGAGAGCCGTTACCGACTGGGTTCGCATTCATCAACGACTTTTGCAGTTTAGCAGAGAAAATTACCGCCGAAATCCCTGATAGCTTGCCAAGCGATATGGTGAGCGATAAGCCGCATTATCCGAGTTTTCAGCTGCGAAATCGCTGTTAATCTTATATTACTGTTGACAACTTGTATATTACAGTTGGGTTACTTGAGGGAAGACGAAGGCTGCAATCAGCTGATCACCATCAGCTGATCAGCATTTTGTTTGTAAGTTCAATTCTTTAGCAGTGATTAAACTTAATCAAAAACTAATAGTAAATGGATAAGTATATTGTATAATTTGACATTTAATATATATATGGATAAAAAATCTCAAAAAGTAATAATAAAAACTAATAAATACAATGTTAAAATAAGCAAAAATTCAGCTTGATGCTTTACTGCATTCTTTCCTTAAAAATTTTTATTTAAAAAAATTATTTGAAAAATTCAAAAATACTTACTTACTTACTTTGATACTTTGATGGTCCTTTGTCGGCTGGAGGTCTTCTCAGCGGGGACCACAACTCTTCCAGACCGCTCGATCTCTGGCTGCTTGCATCCAGTGAGGCAGACTCCGCTCTCTGAAAGGTCTTGAGAGTGAGTCTGCCCATCGCGTTGGCGGTCGTCCCAGTGGTCTCTTATGGTCTCTCGGGAGCCATTCTGTGACACGGAGACTCCATCTATCGTCCTTTCGTCGAAGCAGGTGTCCGGCCCAGCGATATTTGGACTTCTTCATGTACTGCAGCGGGTCTGCTAATTGCGGCTTCTCCCGTAGCTCCGAGCTTCGTAGGCCTTCTTGTCATTGCTGACGAAGGCTTGTCCTCAGAAGACATCTCTCCAGTGCACGATGCCTATCTGGCGCTTTGCATTGCTCTGGCGATTGTCTTGTTGTCGGGACAGGTTTCCGTCGCGTAACACATCGCAGGCAGTACAGTGGCGTTGAATATCGAGGCCCTGAGGCCGGCATCCATGACCTGATCGGTGACTTCGCGAATCGAACAGAAGGCTGCCCATGCTGCGCGTTTCCTTCGCGCGATTTCAGGAGCGAGGTCGTTATCGATGTTCAGCTCTCTTCCCAGATAGACGTAGGAGTCGACCTCTTGTAGAGCGACTCCATTTAACCTTACGAGTCCCGTGTCACACCACTGGTTGACCATAAATTGCGTTTTGGACATATTCATGTCCAATCCAATCTTCATACCTGCCACATTGAGCTCGTTCAGCATTTCCTCGGCTTCTGCCGTGCTGGTAGAGATGAGAACAATGTCGTCGGTGAAGCGAAGGTTGCTGATCCGTTTACCGTCGACAAGGTAGCCTTTATCGTCCCAGTTCAAGTCTTTCATGGCATCCTGAAATGCCGCTGTGAATAGCTTGGGAGAAATCGTGTCTCCCTGCCGTACTCCTTTCCTGATAGGAATTTTAAGCTTTCGATCGAATAGCTGGATGGTAGTCGATGTGTTCGAGAAGCATTCGTCGAGAAGTCGGATATTCAAAAATAACAAAATAAAAATTAGTTAAAACATTTTGCTTAATTAATTATGTAAATTTACAAATCAAAAAAGTTATAGCACCTCGCTTTCACTGATGAGCCACCGGGGAGGTGCTATAAGAAGAAAGGTTCGTCTGAAGAAAGGTGGCGAAACGAACCTAACATTTGGTGGACATCTATTCATATTATTCATTTAAACTTAAACTCTTGTTTTATTTTTATGTAAGTCGTTGATGAATACAACCCCTGGATGTCAACGGAACACCAGGGGACAGATTCATCAACCGTTCAGCGGCCGGTAACGGTGAAACGTACCGCCAAACCTGATGCTGATGAATCTCATATCAGGAGGTTTGGCGGTACTCTTCGCTGTTCGGCCGGTAACGGGTTGGTGAATCTGGCTATAGGACGCCCACAAACGCGTTGGTCGGACTTCTTCGAGAGAGCCCTGAACAAACGATATGACGCTATTCGTCTCCCTCGAGCGACGACGATCCATTGGAGCACTCTGGCACGTGATAGGGACGAATGCAGTGGGGTGTGCTAAAGTGCTGGATGATAAGCTGAACGGATGATATAGGTGAAATAAATAAATAAATAAATAAATAAATAAATAAGTAAATTTGCTAAACACGCGCATCCCGCTTCGACGAATAGAGACGATGTTGGCTCGCGCTATAACAACTCGACGATAAGTGGGAGAACAGGCGATACAAGTGAAACAATTAAACTTCGAGAGAAGTCTGTCGTGCCTTCTTGAAGCGAATCTCCACTAGTTGATGCTTTAAAACTTGTTCTTGAAAAGAAAACCAATAAAACTTTCCTTACATCATAATATAAAGAACTCCCAAAAAAGAAAAACAAACGAGTGGAAGATTTTCGAACCAGAAACTGAATCCGCGACGTTTTGGCAATGACTATGGCAGTGATCAGGGGACGACAGGTGATACAGATGATGTAAATGGTTAGACTTTAGACTATCTTACATCGAAAACTGAGCGTCATTAAAAAAGCAACTTGGTATAAAAAATGAAGCAGAAAGTAAAGAATCATAGAAAGCATTACGGGCATTTTTTATTGTTTCACTTGAGAAAGGGTGAAATTTACAAAAAATCCATTACTCGACTTAGAAAACACTTTTCCTCTGTTCAGAAAGCACCTCTTCATTCAAACTAAAGGCAGTTATATGCAGTTATCGCCTATCTCCTGAAGTGAAGGATATCAGGAGATTGCATTTGCTTGAAAGTCCGCTAAACCACATATGACGTTTGAAATTCACCGGAGTTGAACTCGGCATCATATTATTTCACAAGTATTGCTTTCCTAGTGAAGGAATCCGGATGTTCTACCTAAAGGCACTCAGTTGGAGATAGGTTGGGTGATATACTAGTTGACGATGGTCTTTGATTTAATGTTCGATCAACTTTTTCATGACTATCATTGTAAAGTGCAGAAGTACTTAATCTCTCAGCGTAGGAGCTTCAGTTTAGCATACGTTTTCTCTGTACAGGATGCGGCGCTTAAGTTCGGACAAATTTTGATTCAAATTCCACGCCGTACCGTAACTCCGCGAGTTTCGCAGACTGCAGTAAAACCGTGGATGATAACTGTAGCCTAAGGGAAGCCGCATGTCTTCCAGCGGTTCAAGCAATTTAGTCAACATTGGCTGACCGATAACTTGGATGTGTCTTGGTATAAAGAGTTTTAGAAGAAACTTTGGTTTTCGGGAAGGATTGAGTGATGGGGGCTTAAGTTGATTTAGAAGCGAAACAGTAGATCAGTTTTGCTGCGGATTTGCAGATCATTCCGGATGTCTGCAGAACTGTTGCTACTAATCTAAAATGTTCTTCCTCTGCATAAAACTGAAAATTAAAGAATCCGTACTTCAATATGATTCATTCTGCACGATCGACCGTGTTGATTCCCAAGCGTGGCATCCAACCGCTGTGCATTTGGCTGAGTTTTAGATTTCGTGAAGTGGTTGGCAATAGCGGTATCCTAAAAACCTACTTTCTTAGCCTGTAACTGGACGACTGTTGATCGCTTTTCATGTCAGTTTTCTTTCAACACTAATGTTCAACTTATATGGATCTCTCAAGTCGTCATTACTTTTCTAACCATATCAACCCTCTAAGAATCGTTGTACTCTAGCACAAAAAAGGCCTTTCTTCTCACAGGCCCTGTTGTTTTAGCAGTTACGTTTGCGATTGCCTTCGTTAACTTTCGACAAGGTTTTAACTCATAAAATTCAGATGTGTGTGCAACCGTAGTATGTAGCTTCAGTAAAAGTTAGAGGACGTTTTCATCACTGCTTCATCTTTCAAGGCTATGAAAGCTCTTTGGGTGTAACGTGGCTTACATACTTTGGATCCGAATGAATGATTTTCAGATATTCGATTCGGATACTCTGATCTGAACCACCCAAAAATCCAAGGCCCGCGAAATCGCCGTTAGCAGAACTAATTATCCTAAGATTTTCTATCGGATCCTATGTATATACATATAATGTCTTATATGGCGACGTACAAAGGCATTAGAAAACTTGTGGTTTTGAGCTCATTAGAGATCTACAACCTGAATTTATTGACTACGTACGAGAGTTCAAAGCTGGAGGTGGACATATGAACGAGCAGATCAGTGGAGAGTAAAAAAGATAAAGAACTCTACTTCCAAAGCATGTCTTAAAGACAATTTGAATTATTTGGCATATACAATGACTTATGGTGGCCAGCCGTTCGGTAAATTAGTGCTTCATACTTTGAAGACGAGTCTGGCACCAACTGATCGGAACTGGAAAGATAGAAAGCTTGGCTGATCTGGGTGGGAAATCCGAACCAGGAACCAGGAAGCGAGGGCAGGCGACAGCTGATACCTCCCCGACTGCGCTCCAATCAATGTATAATCAATCCAGTCAGTGGATAGTCTTTTTTAAAATACGGAACTAATTCCACTCTCTGTTTCTAATAACGAACATGTGAATATTGTTGCTTTGCAGATTTTGTTGCACGATACGGAGCATGAGACCGGTGCTATTCTTCTTCGGAAGCGATGACGAATACGGTCTTCACCTCAAATTAGTGGTGATGACCTTTACAGCTATACAATTGCAGCGACTCATACATCAACTTGGAGATCCTTTCGGTCGGCCATAAAACAGCCTGCTCCTGTTCGCCGAAGGAATTAGTGTCAAATGTTGCCAGCCAACCACAGACCAATGGACACTTCAGAACAGGAACCGTAATGGTTTCAGTGGTGAAAAAGGCATGACATGGTGGAGGTACTTTGAATTAAACTGCCCCTTAATTTGCCAAACATACACTTCCTGAACTTTATTCGTAATCGTAGAAAGCTGCAAAGCGGGTAGCAAATATCTCTCATCATGCGTCCTCCAGCATTGGAGAGAATTATTTTGAAACGGATGAAGACTCCAAATATTGGATTTACCAATGGTACGGCTCCAGAACTGCAGTCTTTTAAGCGAGAAGATTTAGAAAAGTACCCAGTCTTTGGAAAAGTGTAGGGGAACAAAAAGGAGTTTATTTCAGTTGATTTGACATTGTAGTTGTGAAGTAATAAACCTTTGAAAAAATCTTTTTTCCAGCCTAATACAATACTCGCCATAAGGAATGGAAAAGGGACGTGGAAGGAGCGATGATCGCGTTATTCTTTCGTTTGCCTTAACTCTTTTCATTTTCATCCCTTTCTAGAAGTTTCCACATAATTCAAGTCAGATTGAAAAGCACTATTTTTAAAGGTTTAAACTAATTTTGTTCTACCTGAGTTTTGAGCACTCATTCTTTCGAAATGCCAGGGGACGCTCGTAAGCGAGCTGCGTAGTCACTAATTACATCCTATGGATATCTATTCATCCAAACCTGGGAATGAACCGGCTGTTCTGGCAGTGGCCAATTCCTGTGAAAATTGCATTGTTGGACGCTCCAAATAGCCAAACCCCGTTCATGTAGAACTCCACCCGTGTAGAGCTCTGCACATGTGGAACCTTCCCGCTGTAGAACCCTCTTAACGCTCCGCCCATAAAGTCCCGCATACAAAGCCTGACCACATAAAACCCAACTAAAAATGTTCCGCCAACAAGGCTCCGCAAAATACCACCAAGCCTTTATCTTTGTCTTTATTGAGACATGTGCTGCAACACATGTGAGGCGACAAACGTTAGAGTCACCATCGCGACCAAGAAAATATTAGGTTGGCAACTAATTTCGTGGACTCTCATAAATCTTCAGCAAAAGTATTTATTAGCAAGTGACAAATGACAATCTTTAATTAAAATGAGATCCCTCGGAACGCAGAAGTCCTTCCCATATATCAGTTAGCTGGTCTATCCCACGGCCATAGAATTGTTGTGCTTTTAAGGCCAAGAATCTTTGGAGCGCATTTTGACCCCGTCCACATTATTAAATCGTATTCCAACCAAGAAGTACTGCACCGAAGTAAAAATGTGGTAGTCACTCGGCGCAAGGTCTGTACTGTAAGGTGGATGAGTTTGACGCTCCCAGTCAAGGTCTTCTATTTTCTGAGGTGTCCGGTTAGCTACGTTCTCTCCGTTTGGTGGTGTCACGAGGGAACTAACTTCTGGGAGCTCGTCAAGAACGGTTCCAGCATTAATGCTGTAATCTACTCTTCTCAACCTGTCCGCCGCAGGCTGAACTCCGCTGGAATCGGTTCAGACAGATTTCCAGGAGCGGAATTATCTATCAGCAAGATAACGCCAGATCACACGTCACGAATCGGGAGCTTCAAAAAATCGAAGACCTTAGCTGGGAGCGTCTGACTCACCCACGTTACAGCACAGGCTGTGCTCCAAATGACTAGCACCATTACAGCACGCTGCAGCACTTCATGGTTGGAGAACGATTTATTAATGTGGACCATGCCAAAATGCACCTCCAAGGATTCTTGACTTCAAAAGCACAAGAATTCTACAGCTGTGGGATGGGCCAGGTAGCTGATAAATGGGAAGCAGTCCCGCGTTCCAACAGATCTTACTTTGGTTGAAAACTGTTATTTGTTATTTGTTTATGAACACTTTTGTTGAAGGCGCTTGAGAGTCCACGAAATTAGTTGCCAACCTAGTAGAATCTAGCATTATGCAAAGCCAGTTAAACAAAATATAGAGAGTGATACAACGAGGAAGTGAATGAGAACGTAAAAGAGAAATTTATCAAAAGGAACAGTGGAACAAAGGAAGTAGCAGAAAAGGAACCGAAGAAATAAAGAATTAAGAAATGAGATCATTCACATTATGGCAAGTACTAACCGCCTCGAAAAAAAAACAGGAAACGCTTGAAAAGTCTAAAAAACTTTGTCGAGCATTCGTTTGAAAGTTGAAATATTTGACTGAAGACTATCATGCCTATTTAGCCTCTCACTGCCAGCTCGACAGGTGAAGTAGCTAGACCGGACCGAGCACCTGGCACGCGGGTTGCTTAGATTGACTGTCGCACCCTTGATACTCGAGATTTTGGTAGTGAAGAATCTGCACCCGCCCAGATGGATAGCGCCATGGAGAATTTTATGCACCGTTAGGAGATCAATTTTTTCTTGTTTTTTTTCTTTTTCAAGGAAGTAGGTTCTAACCCAAGCGTCAGACTGCGTTCATTGCTGTCAAGGCTTGAGCGATAATCAAATTGTCCCTACTTAAGTTGAAGGTTCCTTGTAAAGCTGTTTTGAACTTTGTCTGAAACTTCTATATTCTTAACTTTAGTTGGAGTAAAGACAGGTGCACCATGCTCTAGAGCCGAACGAATATGCATTCTATAAGCTTTTAGTGGAATACTCTCGTTACTGGTTACCAAACATCTTAACAGGATGCACATCCTACGAGACGCCTTAGCTGCCATCTGTTTGAAATGCTTGTCGGATTTCAGAATATCAGTGAAGAGAAATCCAATATCCTTCACTGCAGAAACTGTCGGTCCTTGATGAAATAGGGAGCACCTCCGATGTTACTCCTCCCCAGGAACAATGCTAAAAATTTTAAGGTCGGCAGCAAACACTTTGCGGGACACCCCGAATCTGTTGATGAGGGAAGGAATTTCTCTTGTGTGTATTTAGAAGAGAAAAGGAGAGAGGACGGAATCCTGAGGGACGTCGCTGCTCGCAACTTTAGCGGACTACAAGCGACTCTTGTTGTTAGCCCGGAATACCCGATGAGACAAAAAGGATTTGACCCAATTCACAATTCTGTGCTTGAGACCAACTACTGACAATTGCTCAATGAGTTTTGCATGCGGCTCTTTGTCAAAAGCTCTCTCAAAAACAAAGTAAATAACATCGACACCATCACCATTATCAAGGGAACTAGTCCAACCATACAAGCTCGCAAGCATCTGAGCGCTGGTGGAGCCACCTCTACGAAACCCAAATTGTTCAGGTAGAATTATTGAGTTTCTCTCCAAATGGGCAGTGATGACCTCTTTGAGTAATGTTTCGAATATAGGAGCGGAAATAAATGTGATGCTGATAGGTCTATGTTTTTTTGGATTATTATATGATTTTTTTTGTAAAGAAATAACGAATGCCTCTTTCCACCTCAGGGCACCTCCCTACACATTAAGCTTACCAGGGAAGTCTTTCAGGCGTATGTCTAATCTGCAAAAACGAATACAAGGGTGAGATTCTCCACCCTTTAATTAGAAGGAAAGGGTGTTCCATTTTTGCAAAGCCCTTGAACCCAAGGAGCTAGGGACCCTCAAAGTTTACTATGGGATCGCTTGTACTCGCACGTAGGTTTAGACGGCAAAAACGAACACCACAGATAGATTCTCCACCCTTCAATTAGTAGGAAGGGATGTTCCATTCTTGCAAAATGCTTGAACCCAAGGAAATAGGGGCCCTGAACGCCCAGGAATGTCTTGCACTGTTAGCGTCCGACACGTACATGTGTGTTGCACGTGGAGATAAGAGAAATGGTGAAATACGTCTGGCTCCGTCGCCGAAGCAAGCGGCTCGGCGGCTAAGGGGTAGTGCCGGCGCATCGTAGGCACAGGATCGGATGTTCGATTCCTATTCCTTGATCACGAAGTAATTTTGCATTTTGAGTGCCCATTCCTTTTTTGGTATCAATCACCTGCCCAACTTTCCCTATGCATATATTCCACTGCAGGCTGAGAAGTATTTGAAATCAGTGAGAGATTTTCATCAGCTGCTCCCTCTATATGCGACACTATGTATTTTCTGCTGATTTTTGATAGGACCCTTGGCTACATGGGGGAATGGACCTTCCCAACTAGACATAAATAAAGCAATAAGAAGAACACATGATGGCACCAGTTCATAAGCCGAGAATGGATGTCCTGTCACTCTCATGTCATCTAGTATGTGTCTCACATGATCAAAGACGGACAGCCGATCATTGTACAAGTCCATTTGTACCCTACTACCCTTCGAAGGGTACTAATGAACTAGAAACACTAATGATGACGGTCTGATAGCTACTGCAGTTCCGGCAGGTCAGCGAGTATAGGTCACCGTCATATTCCAACGTGTCGCTAGACGGTGGCACGTTTGCCTTGAAACTCCTCCGGTGAGCTGACCAATTAAAAATGTTACATATAGAGAGATTTTTTATTGAAGATAGGGTACAGAGATATCTTTCAAAAAGTTGATCACGATGGTTCTCCGTGACATGAGTGTACGCTCCCTTGAACATGCGATTGTCAAGGGTAAATCTGAAGCGGCACTATTGAACTTTCGCGACCCTTAGCCCCTTGGTCGAGGTCGAGAAGGGGTAGAAAAATTTCACCCAAACTCTGCCTGAGGGGGTTATCTAGGGCGCTGATCCTGAATATGATATCCATTTTTGAAATTTCGGCCGATTACGGTATTTTTGCACATGTGCAAGCGACCCCATAGTAAACTTTGAGGGTCCCTTCTCCTTGGGATTAAGGACTTTGCAAAAATGAAACATACCTTTCTACTATTTGAAGTGTGGATATTCTTACAGTGGTATTCGTTTTCGCAGTTCAGACATACATATGCCTGAGAGACCTCCCTTGTTAGATCGAAGATGATTTGTAGAGGACCAACGATTCGTATGCAACTTTCGAAAGACATTGGAATCTCATTTGGTGTTCTGGAAAAAGTCTTAAATCAAGTAAAAAGACGTTTTAGGATAGCATCTTTATGAAACCAAGAACAGTCATTCATTTGCAGAAATGTCGTCCGACTGCATGAGCTGAAACATTGGCTTGAGCTCTCGCGCCGCTGAAATATGTCTCGGCAGACCACATTTGGTGAATCGGTGACAGTCCATTGCCTTCAAAAATATTTTTTATAAAATTACAAACAGTGTATTCACCTATTAGAGCCGGTGAATTAAAAAATTTAAGAGAAAACCGTGCTGTATTTTTTGAAGAGTTTCCATTTTTATGTGGAAAAAGCTCGTTTTGATTTGGAATACATTAAGATTTCTTAGACAAGTGTCTAAATTAATGTGAAAAGTGTCCAGTTTGATATGAATGCTGTCTGATTTTTTTAAAAGGCTCTAATTTAAGGTGAAAATTGTATAGTTCCTATGCGAAATTCCATTATCAGCTAAAAAAGCAGAGTTAAAAATCTGCCAATAAAAAAAGATAAAGAACGGCGTTACTCAATCCCTTTGGGATGCGCCAGCGCATTCTACTTCTACGCTACTACTTCAGCGCTTTATCCTTCCCAGACAAGTCTGGTACAAATTCACGGACCCCGGAGGGATGGTAGGCTTGTTGGCCTGGGCGGGAAATCCGAACCAGGAACATGGTATCGGGTGCACTCGACAGTCACGCCTCCTCCGACTGCGCTACACGCGCGCAAAAATCTGCCAATAGTGGTATTAATTATCTATGTTGTGTCCTTCATATTATTTGTTCCGTTTTCTTTTCCTTTTCATTTAACTGTTTTTTACACACGTGGTAACTCTGTTTCTACAGGGTGCGTCAAAGTTACCCGTGCACTGAAAATTCAAGGGGATTTTGAAGTCAAACATCGCAGATCAATTCTAACTATCAAGTTTATCTACTCACTATCTCTAATACGACAATTCAAACCATGCTAACAGTTTTCAAAATGATCGCCTTCCGCATCCACAAATTCCGTCAGACGTTCGACAAACGCTTCGGATGTGGCGCGCGGGTACGGTTCATCAATCTCGACCCAGGATTTAAAAAGCGCTTCTTCAAGGGAGTCCATATTGGGATGCCTGGTAGAGCTGGCTTCTTTCTCTAGGACGGCTCACACAGAATAATCCATCGGGTCAAGGTCCAGAGAACTGGAGGGCCATTGTCGTGTGTGGTGAAGTCAGGCAGCTGCTGCGCGCGCCATTCCTGGACCAACTTCGCTTTGTGTGCCGGAGCAGAATCTTGTTGAAAGCACCAGTAGGCTTTTCCGAAGTGGGAATCGGCTCACGGCTTGAGAACTTTTTCCAGGATATCCTTGTAAACCGCTGCGTTGATTTTACGCCAGCTTCGACGAAAACAAGTGGAGTTTTTCCGGAAGATGAGACTCCTCCCCAAACCATAACGAATTGAGGCTCATTCGCACTTTCCTGAAGTCGTCCTTTGGCGGTAGCGAGTTCCCAATAATCCTCTCATTTTGGGAGTTGAAGACTGGATTCAAGGTGAAACTCTTTTCATCGTTGAAGACGATGTCTCGAGCGTGAGCCACCGTGAATCGTTGCAGCAACCTTTTGCATCTTTCTAATCTCCTCTTCTTCATAGTGTCCGCCAGGAGTCGGCATTTCTGCAGACGATGAGGAAACTTCTTAAGTTTTCCCTTGATATCTTCCTTATTGACCATTCGCTTATTCCTACTTCTTTTGCCATCTGGCGCATCGATCCCTTACCGTTCGTTCGGATTTTTCTCTCTCCTGTTTCACACTTTCCTGTTCGTAGCTGTCCTCTGGCGCCCTCTTCCTTTTCTATCCTTTTTGGTCTTCAATTCCTTGCAGTGTTTTACTGTATCCTGAACCGTTCTTCGCCCTTCAATGGTTGGAACGCCTAACCATTTTGTACTTAAGTACGTATGAGTTCCAGAATGTTCAGTCAACATATTAGGCGAATGAAGCGGAAACATTTCGGGGAAAAATTCGGAAAAAATTAAAATATTTAGGTGCACGGGTGATTTTGCCGCACTCTGTATAGGTCCATACTGTTGAGCATAAGTGAATAAATAAATAAACAAATAAATAAAGGAGAAAGGATAAAGGACGGCGTTACTCAAACCCTTCTGGGATGCGCCAGCGCATTCTACTTCTACGGGATGTCGTGGAGGCGACATGAATGCGTATTTGGCCATACAATGACTTGCGGTGGCCAGCCGATGAACAAGTCAGCGCTTTATCCTTCCCAGACAAGTATCAGTATCAGTACCAATTCACCGACCCGGAGGGATGGAAGGCTTGGTTGGCCTGGGCGGGAAATCCGAATCAGGAACCTGGTATCGGGTGCACGCGACAGTCGCGCCTCCTCCGACTGCGTTACACGCGCCCAATAAATAAATAAACAAATAAACCATGCGGACTCCGGATATGTAAAAATGCCAAGCGCTTTTTTCTGCACATTCAATCCTCTCTACAGCTCCTTTTTAAAGCGAACGTCTTTTGGAACTTACATTTACTTCAATCTTCATCACTGAAAATAACAGCTATCACATAATTGTATAGTATCCGAAACTGTGCAACTGAACCCGAAATGCTTCGGCTTAAGAAAAGAAACAAAGGAAAAACGCGTCATATACACAGTTCACCGGAAGACAACGAACACACCGTCTGCTCAAGAAATGGCTGATCAATAGGATCGATAAACCTCTCAGAAAATTGACAGACAGACGTTAAATAACGGAATGGGAGAGCTATGTAGTAGAGTGCTACATTCAACAGCTTAAAAATGTAGATAACAACAACAGAACTAGGGCACGCTTCCAGATCAATAACGAAATCGAATCATCGGTAGATGTTACCTATACAAGTCTACGATTAGGTACGTAGAAGGGTGATGATATGCATTGCACGTGAAGAAATTCTGCACAATTATTTAGTTCTAAGAAATTAACTTTAGCTCATGAAACGATCACTTAAATGGTACATAGAAAAGGGAGGACTCTGCCAGAGCATAGTGAGTGACGGCCTATGGTCAATCCTGATCCAAACCTGACCAAAAACTCTTTGAGTACAGCACTGACAACAATAGGGTCTAGAAGGCTTTCACAAAAACATTAAAAAAACTGTTTTCAACTTAATTTACCCAAAGAAGGTATTCGGTTCGAAAATTTTCAGTAGAAAGTAAGCCCATGAAAGGGGCTTACTTCCCTGGTTTCAGAACTTGTTGAGTTCGAGGTAGTGTTAAGCAATCACCACGAAGCCACTGTCAACTTCTGCATGTACCTAGTCCACATAGAGATCGATAAAGAATAAAGGAAAATCAATACCGTTTGGGATGCGCCACGCATTCAACCTCTAGATGATATCGTGGGCGGATCTATACAAATCTATACCATGATTAGCAGTGGCCAGCTTATTAACAAATCTATGCTAGAACCTTCCCAGACAAGTCCGATGACAATTCACCGATCTCCGATGGATAGAACACTTGGTTTGCCTGGGCGAGAAACCCAAACCATAACCTGGAAATGGAGAGTGCACGACTGCGAGCGCCTCCTCCGATTGCGCTACAGCACACCCATGACCAACACTCTCACAAACGGCCTATCTGGGAGGTGCACCAGCCAGTCCTGTCGCATCGAATCGGTTTGAGCCCCTTGGTTCGGGTCTCACCAGGTCAGCCAAGCCTTCCATTCCTCTGAACTCAGGGGATTAGTAGACTGGTGCAGAAACCCTTTGGGAAGGTCGAAGCCCCGACTTTCCATCACCTGGCCGCCACAACGCAATCACAGAATAAGCGAGTACGCATTTTGTCTCCACGACATCCTGAAGAAGTAGATTGTGGTGCCTTTCAGAAAGGCAGTGATTAGAAGGTTAAGGGACTTATTACTGACCAGGCAATTCTTTGATTCTTAGATGAAATATCATTACGTTTGACCACAACGGGCGGGTGTAGCGCTTTCGGAGGTGGTGGCTGTCGTGTGCACCGGATACCAGGTTCTTGGTTCAGATTTCCCGCCCAACCCACCAAGCCTTCCATCTCTTCGGGGTCGGTGAACTGGTTCCAGTCTTGTCTGGTAAGGATAAAACGCTGACTTGTTCATCTGCTGGCACTGCAAGTCATTGTATGTCCAAATACGCATTCAAATCCCCTCCACGACATCCAGGTGAGGTAGAATGCGTGGCGTATCTTAAAAGCGATCATGTAGCGCCGTCCTTTATCCTTACCCTTGCTGGCCACAGTGTAGTCTATGTAGTTTGTCATCTCCTTGGTCTGCAGTCACTATAGATAAATCTTAAGAAAGCTGTGGCTTATATTTTCGTCTCTTGATCGATTAGAAATCTCTGGGCCATTCTTGCACGCGAAGAGGGCGAATGGCGATGCTGCAAGCACCCGTCCGAACAAATAGAATTATGGGTGATGCAGATAAAGGAGCAACTCCAGATGCCAACCCAAAACGAATTACATTTACATTAATTTCACCCTCTCAGAGGACTCATGTTACCGGTAATTTTAATAAAACACACTCTAATAAAGTCTTCTGTGGAATCCTGATTCTTGATGTCGCGTTACTTAACCTCAAACTGTCTCAAATCGTCAATGTTCTCTAATTAAACAACAACGTCTTACAAAATATCCGTAGTAGTGAAAAACAAGGTCCACAGGTGTTGTGTCTGCTGACACTGTAGCCTACAGTAGGCTGCTGCAGCCTTCGGTTACAGAACCGTATTACTCCGTCGCTTGCCGTCATCCGGATCCGACAGCAGCTTGAACAGTAGCTCGCCGAGTTTGTCAACCTCACGCAAGTTCTCCACCTGGAATCAACATCTATCTACTACAGTACGAAGGTTTTAGGAAAATTTTCGGATACATCCTAGTCGGAGCGGGTAACCCTAAAGTGCCAATTGCTTAGATCATTCTTTGACCCACAATCATAAATGAAAAAAAAATTTAAATGAAAGCCCTCGCATTATGGGACAGTAGCTGAAGCTCTCGTAGAATTTCTAGGTGGGAAAGAAGAAGCAAGAACAGTCTATGCCCCTCCGATTAGGAGAGATCCGATTTTTCTTCAATATTCTCAAGGGACAGACCAGCCACAGCTGTGTTGTCCAGATCATGTCCATCAGCTTGCCATCGTCGATCTGATCGATACGCACATTGATTCCCTGAAATACTGATGATCGATTGATTGGTTACAGTAGCCATCCATGCAAACGAAGTACGGTACATACCTTGGGACTTATCCGTATGAACGGGATATTGTGTGCGTGGCAGCGCTCTTGGGCCATCTCGACGGCGGTGAGATCTTGTCCGACTACCTGAAATCGTTCAATTGCTAGCTTCCTAAGACCTTTACAGCGCTGAGAGCTTCCACTTCCACTTTCATGGGTTTTACTGGAGAATATGATCCTCTTACACGGATCTCCCACAGGTTTTTGCAAAAGAATTCGCAATCTAATTGGTTCATTTAGATCTAAAGATCTGCGTGCTGTCCGCAGTCTACAAGCTGCTCACTCGTGTGACCCTGAATCGGATAAGCAGAACGCTGGACGAAGGAGAGCCATGCCAACGTGCGGGCGTTCCTACTCAGTACATCAGAGTCCTTCGAGAGCTGTACAGTGGATCAATGACCAAGATCTCACCATTCTACAACGAAGTCGTCATCAACGTGAAGAGAGGGGTTCGGCAAGGGGACACCATACCGTATCCTCCCCGAAGCTCTTCAGCGCCACCCTCGAAGACGTCAGGCGCGAACTGGACTGGAAGACATGCGAGTTCAGCTAGGCGGAGCGAACGCTGGCCGATTTCGATCGTTTATGTGGGAACGTTGGACTGCAACTGAATCTTACGAAGACGATGTTCATGAGGAACGGACAAGTTTCTGATGCCCCATTTTCGCTCATAAGAACGAACATTCTCCGAATGCTCCAGCTATGTGTATCTGGGTCGCGAAGTCAACATGACCAACGACCTAGCACCAGAGCTAAGCAGGAGGAAACGAGCGGCTTGGGGAGCTTTCAAGAGCGTCGAAGAAGTCGCGAAGAAGACGAAGAATGTCCGACTCCGTGCCCACCTATTCGACTCCACTGTTCTTCCTGCCCTAACATACGCCTCAGAGACCTGGGCTATACGAAAGCAGGATGAACACGCGATCAGCGTCGCGCAGCGTGGAATCGAAAGGACAACGCTCGGAGTGACACGACTCACGCAAGTGAGAGCAAGACTTCTAGAGTTCTGAGCTTCGTCGACGTTCGAAGATGAGAGACTCTGTAGCATAGACTAAGTCGTCGAAAATTAGGTGGACCGGCCACGTAATGCACTTCACAGACACTCGCTGGAGGAAAGCCGTTACCGAATTGCTCAAAGGGACGACAGGTGACGCAGATCTAACGACCAGATGAGTCGGTATTAATGAACCGCTTAGTGCCGAGACATCGGATGCGGAAATAGGATGCATCCATGGAAACCGAATAAAAAAATAACGCTAAGAGGAGGACGATTATGGGAGTCTCAGAGCAGTTACGAAAGACTCGAAGTCACAAATTAAATTTTGAAGCTAGAACTAGCTGTGCTACTATGGTCTTCAAAAGTCTAGAGCTTTAAGGTTGCTGCCTGTAAGATGAAATGAGGTAATACGTACCTGTTCTAAGATGAGGGTACTGAGATGCGCCATGTTCTTCGCTCTGGATCTGATCGTGGTGCCGCTCTTATACTTTCGTTCCGACTGTGCCGGTTCACCCGTGCCGATCGAAACGACGCCGGCTAATCGGATTTTGTTGTTGTGTCTTGAGAACGTGTCAACTTCCTGAAAAAATTGGCATCCACGGAAGGGCTTTCGATCGGGGAAAGAGTAGTGTAGATGAAATAGTTTAAGGATTTGGGAGTGTGACAAGAACGGAGCAGAAATGTAAAAAATCTGGGGCTGGATTCATCAACAATTAAACCCTTGGGTATTCGGGGTATAAGGGCTAGAGATAAGATAAGAGTCAGGTAGAGATAAGGTAAGAGTCAGAGACGCAGGCTTCATCGTGGGTATCTCTACCCCTAAACCCGCGGGTTAGTCGGTGATGAATCCGGCTTATGAGAACTATGGGGTCTAAAAGTTTGGATGACGCCGTGGCCAAAGCAAGGGCATCTTCTTCACTGCATAAGAAGGAGAAGCCTCTCGGTTTTCTAAGCGAGCATATACTCGTCATTATTTCTGTACTACTGAAGGGCAAGAAATTGCGCAAAATTGTAAAAAAAGGAAGACCTGGTACACTGACAACTAGAACGCCTAAGGATACTACGAATAAGTCACATTGCACGATGCACGAACACTTAAGTAGCAGCTACTCACCTTAAACAGAATATTCAGCGGATAGTTGGCGACAAATGACCCGTCAACGAACTTCTTGCCCTGGTACATGAACGGCTCGAAGTACGTTGGAGCGGCGCTGAAAAAAACGACAATTAGACGGGTCATCGTTAATCCTTGAGCAAACGACATTGATGAGTACCAGAGTCAAAAAGCCTTTCCATTTCCTCGCCGAATTTTACAATCTTCAAATCGAAGTAGACACTTTTCACGTCGAAATTGACACTTTTCAAATCAAATTGGACACTCTTTAAGTAAACTTTATGACTTTTGAAATCAAAGCCTCTTCCAAGCAGAAACGACCTTCAGGCAGGCTAAACCACATACCCAACAAGATGATTAGAACAACTTTCCGTTCAGGGAAATTTGGAATAACTTTGGAATTTGTTTCAGTTCACCTTCCCCAGTAAGCGTAATAATTTTATATAATTTTCATTTTTGAGGAAAAATAACAAATTAAAATCTATCTTAGGCACATTAAAGAAGCAAGCATATAGAGCAATTAAATATCGGATCGCCACGAATTCAAAATGTTCGTTGTAACTTTTTTGATTGATAGTGTAAATGTCATTTGATTCGAATTATCGTTAAAAGGTGACACACTCCATGTCAAGAGAAACCTGCTGCGAAGTAAATAAAAATCGCGACGCCTTGGAAGAAGTCATGGCGCATTCTCTTTTTTTGGCGCTCAAAAATGGCTGCTTTCGTTCTCTTTAAAACAAGCTTAAAACTGATAATTTTCCAAAAAAAAATTCAGGCAATGTGTTCACTTATTGGGAAAATGAATTGAAATTTGGAAGAAATCATACAAAAATTTTCCTTGAATAAAAAATTATTCCTTCCCTTTTGAAGAGCCTCTAATTCAGTGTAGAAGAAGCTCATTTCGATTTGAAATAGTTTGCACTGACTTGAAAATTCTTAGACAAGCTTAGAAGGGTGTCTAATTCGACGTGAAAGTAGTATATATGCAATTAGAGTGAATGAAGTCTTGAAGGTGGATCGAGCTGCCATGCTCTTGCTTCAAAAGACATTTGCTTCGGTCTTTGGCTTGCCATATTTTCATCTGTTAATAGTATTCTTAGTGTCCACTTTGTGTAGACTAGGGTGAAAATGTAAAACTACAATTTTACAAAAAGGAGAAAAAGGAGAAAATTAGATAAGGCAACGAATGAATGCAAAACAATAAACCACATAACAGTACCTGCTTGCTCGAGCGGCGTCCTTGAACATGATGTCCTGCTCGTCGTCAAGCGGCGCTCCGAAAGGCCGAGTAAATGAATAATTCCTGAAGGGTTTCTTAATTGACATTAGACGTAGAACAATAACTGTAAAAGTACCCTCTATATGTAAGACCGGACGCGTGGAGCGCAGTCGGAGGAGGCGCCGGCTGCCGCCTGCACCGATGCCAGGTTCCTGGTTCGGATTTCCCGCCCAGGCCAACCAAGCCTTCTATCTCTCCGGGGTCGGTGAATTGGTACCAGACTCGTCTGGGAAGGATAAAGCGCTGTACATCGGCTGGTCACCGCAAGTCATTGTATAGCCAAATACGCATTCATGTCGCCTCCACGACATCCCGTAGAAGTAGAATGCGTGGCGCATCCCAAAGGGGATTGAATAACGCCGTCTTTATCCTTTTTTATTTTATATGTATGACCATGGCCTGGTTGATAGGAAACATTTTATGGGAACATGCTGCTCGTGTGTTGGTTGTCCTTCATTTTCTCTTGCTCTCTCTCCCTTGTCACGCAACCTCACTGATAATGAGCCTTTTTCCCAATGCCTTCGTTATGTTAAGTTTGACCATGGAGTATTTTTCTCTTGTTCTGAGAGTATTGCACGCGTTCTACTAGAAACATTGAGTTGGCACATCCGTTTGGGTGTATTTATAATAAATAAATTTAAATAAATAAATTTACCACCATATAATTGAGTTAGCCTTCACGCGGGGATCGATGAGTCGTATCTCACGCAGGTTAGAAACCCGCGCGAGATACGAGTACCTGGCGTTTGCCGTTTAACATAGGATGTTGCTGCAGCAGAGGGAGCAAAGCCTCCCCTGCTTGACACAACGGCATCTGCGCGCCATGGGTACACATTTAACAGTTAAGGATTTAACGAATTCAACGGACTAACGGCATTTTTCGTTAAAACCTGGCTTAACGACTTCACGGAAATTTTTAGAAATTTAACGTAATTTTTAACGGACTTTTTTCTCAGTGAGTTTATCATATTTGCCCTTAGTCTTCACTAATGTTACAGGTCTCATTCTCTCTATTAGGACTGTTTCTAAAAAACTATTAAAATCAACAAGGGTGTCGCGTGCCCCGATAACAGGTTCCTGGTTCGGATTTCCCGCCCAGGCCAACCAAGCCTTCCATCTATCCGGGGTCGGTGAATCTGACTTGTCTCTTGTTCATCGGCTGGCCACCGCAGAGAAAGTTTTCACCGACTTTTTCGACTTGAAATAACGGTTTGCAGCTAAATGTACTTTTTAACGAAATTTAACGATTTACCGGGAATTTAACGAAAATTCTCCGTAAAAAAAAATTTCGCTGAAAAATTTAGCGCACAGAATTTTGTGTGCACCCCTGCAGCCCCGTTCAGAATTCAGCATTATCCCATTTTGAACGGAAAATGTTACCCGCGCGAGATACTTCTCTGCGTCCTCACCCACGTCTGCCGTGAGCGTGAGAGGACCACTAAGGGGGTGGCGGAGAAGGGTAAGGAGACCTCTAGGGTGGACCATGTGAGCGACCAGGAAGGAAAGAAACAATCTGGAGGAGGGACCAGGACGGTGAAACCAGCAAGAAGAGACCAGTAGGGGGTCATTTGCTGAAACAAGGAGGTGGGCCAGGAGTTATGACTAGGAAGGTGGGGGGGGGGGGGTGAGAAGACCAGTAAAGGGAGACCAGCAATTCGATCCAGTAAGAAGATACGACTGAGGCGAACCTGCCGCCCGGATTCGGAAGGCGCGTCAACGACATCCAGTGATGCGAGATGTTGGGCATGAGAACGGTTGAGGAGGAGCAGCCTGAGGGCAGCAGTACTGCGCAGCACAAACCAATGGCGTTACTGAACGGTCCGGAGATGTATTTGATGGACGTACGGAAGTGGTGAGCGGTTTGATGCCAATAAAGCACGCAGCAGATCCTAGGTGTTAGCGAATTGTCGGTTTTACAAAGATTGCTTTCCGTAGATCAGTGAAACTGATTGGAAACCTGAAGTTTAACCCAGTGCTAAGGTTATAAGAATTGAACAGCAGTGAGAGATGCTTGGGTGCTTTCGAGTTTTTCGATGGCGTAACCTCTTTGGTATAGATTATGGCGCCTGTTCGGGTTATTTGCTCTCTCATAGATGAAAAGAAACAGGTTCTGTCAAAGGAATCGGCTACGATTTGCTGATAATGAGGGGAATCACAGGTCTCGAGTTCGCTGCCGAAGCCTATTCAAAGACCGCAATACTGCTCAGCTGACTCGGGAGCGGGATAAAGGTTAAATGCCGACGCTAATCTATTCCTTTGATGATACGCCACGTATTCTTCTTCTAGAGGACGTTATGGAGTCAACTTGACTGCGTGTTTGGTCTATGTAATGAATTTGTTTTCGGATGGATGACGGAAAATCAGTGGCTTATCCATCCCAGACGAATCTGGTACCAGACGACCGACCACGGCGGGACGGAAGGCATGGTTGGTCTGGGTGAGGAATCTGAACCAGGAACCTCGAGTGCGACATCCGCGGCCTCCAGTGACCGCGATAATTCGCGCTTTTATCCGGACTAGGACTCACCTAAAAATGTGCAGTCTAGCTGGAGCCATTGAAATATCGAGTGCAGGTACGGTCAGCCTTCGATTGCACTGATGGAACGTCTCCGTCGGGAAACAGTCCGACAACACTTTCTCGATATTTCGCGTTTGGACAGTCACCTGAACATTGAAGAGCTGAGTGGTGTCGGCGGTGTAGTGATGACTATCAACACTTCAAGTGATAGCAATATTTTATTACGTGGCACAAGGCACACGTTAAAAAACAAAAAATGTAACGACCATTTCGGCTGGTGTTTGAACAGAAATCTTCGCTGGAGCTGGTTAAATAGGAACAAAGTTGCTACTACTATTCGCCTGTCATCTATGAGCTCATCTCCCAAAAAGAGAAAACGTGAGGCTTAACAGTCAAACTCTAGAAAACTACAGACAAATTTGAAATTAGATCAAGGATTAAGGCTGACGCCTGACAGCGTCCCCTTGGATCTGAATGAAAGACTTCTAGAAAGTCAACATAGTCCCATTTCAATGTTTTCATAGGCATGTACAACTTTTTCAGGGAGGTTATCTTATCTGGGGCCGGATTCATCAGCGGCTTACAGCAGTTTAACAGAGAAAATACAGCCGAAAAGGCAGATAACGCGACCTAAAAACAATCGTTATGGTAAAATCTCTGTGAAATTCCCGCAAAAGATGCGTCGTAAGAAACTCGGTAGGCTCCGCTGTTAAATGATACTGCTGCAACGTTATGAATCTCGCTCCTGGTTTTCACGTTTCCCCAAAACTCGCAACTTGATCATTCATGCTCTTCTAGAGGCACTCTTTCAAAATCCTGGTTCCTTCATTATAGCTGTTTAACAAGCCTAACGGGTCGAAAAAGGAAGGAAGTGCTTCGAAACAAATGTTGGAGAGTACGGTCTGAGAGGAGCACAAAAATATCGACCACTCAGAAAAACACCCATACCTGATCGCCGAGCAATCGTGACATAGTCGAGCCTTCCAGGAATATCTGCCGTTTCATATTCCAGTACAGGAAGAAGCAATCCGACAGTGATCGACCGTTAGCCGCCGACAGAGCCAACATCGAGCCAGTGCTGCAATGCAGTTGTTCAAGCCAACTCGTAGCGATTTAATGGGTGTGGATGTTGCAATAAACCTCGCTTGGCTATATATGTATTTACAAGTAGGGCTTCCGGCTGAGAAAGCTACGCACAGATTGTATTAGGCTGTCGAAATATTAATCTCCGCTTCGAGGTATGTTTAGGTAAATAAACAAGTGTTTTTGCCCTAAACCATTCCGTATGATGGAAAGGCAAACACACGGTTCGGTAAGTTTTTCTGCTCTTTCAGAAAACACATGTCGCTCTAATTCTTTTAGCCGACCTTTTCCAAGGCTCCGTAAAATCGACGCGACTATCGAGTCGTCAAGCTTTATGAATTTAAGTTGCGACATTCTGCGGCAGAGGCATCCCGTGGCCTTAGTAGCGCTTTTGGGACGGATTGTCCTTGCGAGCGAACGGTGAGGCTCTGCTTCGAGAAATTTGCTTCTGGCGATTTTGATCTCGAAGAAAAACCGGGTCGCGGGCGCAGGTCGTCGCTTAACGATGAAGTTTTGAGGAGAGCCGTCAAAGCAACTCCGGAGACGAATACACGTACGTTAGCAGAGGGCCTTGGCGCACATTGTAGTACGGTACATAGGAGGACATTTGGCGAGAAACGGCAAGGTGAATAAGGTGTCGAAGTGGGTGCCCCATGAGCTGACCGATAAGCAGCATCTGGCACGTTTCGCACTTGCTCCAACCTGCTAGTTCGCTTTAAAAATGAGCCTATCTAAGCCGTATCACAAATGTAGATGAAAAATGGATCCTTTACGATAACAAGAAGCAGGGATTTGTCTGGGTAGATAGGAATGCCCCTCCAACATCCTTTCCTAGACCCGGCCTTCACTCTAAAGAAGTTGTGCCTATTTTGTGGCGGTGATGTAAAGGAGTAATCCATTAGAGCTTCTTGCACCCTGGTCAAGCAGTCACAGCTAGTCTTGCTTTATTTAGACCAAATGTATGAGAAGTTGCAAAAATTGTGGCCGGCAGTGGTGAATAGAGGAGGCCAGCTTCTGCTGTAGAACAGCGCAAGGCCACACACCTCACAAATCACTCAGCGAAAATTGACTCATTTAGGTATCGAAGTTCTACCTCACCCACCATATTCACCCGACCTTTTGTCACTTTTTCCACTATCACTTCCAATATCACTTTTCCGAGCTCTTGATTCTCATTTGCGTCAGAAACTATTCATTAATTTAGCCGATGTTGAATGTGCCCTATTTGATATCTCGGATTTCCAGCCCAGGCCAACCAAGATTTTCATCCGTCCGGAGTTGGCAAATGAATACCGGACTTGTTCCCAAAAGATATTGATCAACATGGACGTTTCTCCTTTACTTCGAATGCGGTGTACCTAGTCCTAAATAGCTCTGTAGAAATTTCGTTCAAGGGATATGTTTTGAATTCCGGGAGCTCAACGTTGCAATGGACATTAATCACGAACTTCGCCTGGTAATACGCAGACAAGCGAGGGAAGAAAAGCCAGTAATTAATACCCCTAACTTCTCTTTTCTTGAAACGTCGACATTGTACAGCTGTTGCAAGCTGTTGCTGTTTGCATTATAGTCATTTTCACGTCAGATCTGAGTCTCACTTCTGAGTAATCTTCACGATTTTGAAATCAAATTGAACATCCTGCAAATCAAGGTGTGCGCCTTCCAGATTAAACTAGTGGCTCTCAAAGAAAGTTTGAATAATTTTTTGTTCAAGTAAAGTTAAATGACATTCTCTGAAATTTTTTAAATGGCCTGCTCCAATAAGTGGAAGCACTGGTTGAGACAAAAAAATTTTCTCAAGGAAAATAATGGTTTAATCTTATTCTATGGTATATACCTCCACTGATTGTGAGATGGAACCTTGCACTCCGACAGGTAGCGTGTGACGAGTGCGCCGTGGTGTTGAGCGCTGGCAGAGGTTCTTCAAGTGGTCGGGTCTGATCCTGTCGGGCCGGGTGCTGTACGCTTCTTCTCCGACGAGATGGCGTGTCGGATCTCGGAAGGGAGAACAGAGGGAACGACGTATCCATCCTGCGGAAGATGGCGTGGGGGCAGATAGACGTCGCTATCGAAGAGATCGGAGTAGAAGTCGTGGATGATCTTCTCCATGGTCCTTCTGGAGAAGGTGACGGTTCCGTCAGGACGTCGGAGAGCGGTCATCCTGGTCTTGAAGTTGCCGAAGTTCTGGCGGGCATTGCGGATGCTTATCCCTGCCTCTGCAGCTTCAGCCAACACTTCCGCCCTTCTCTCCTTGAGATCTTCCTTGACCACTGCTCTGCACGGCTACGCTAGATCGAACTTCAATTGCTAGTTGCCTCGTACTCACAAAATACTAGCAATAAGCGGCATTTAATAGTATTTGCAAATTACGATAATATCCGTAGAATATTCTGCTTCCGGTTACAAATGCTCAATCATTTGGTCTCATTCCTTCTATAGCTGAAAATCAGCAGAACCTACAGCTTCTACAGCAATTTATCTCCGCGCCGAAAGCACCCAACATTTACAGTAGATCGCGACGTTTTTGCTTACGAACACTCTCCTCAATCTCTAATCCTCTTGTGGATATAACACCGCTCCACGCTCACCTTGTACCGATCAGCCAGTCGAAGTAGTTGATCAGAGTCTCGTCGCCAAGTATCCGACGTGACGCGAACAGAAGGCAGACGACCGAGACGAGACCTCGCATTCCGCCACCATCCATGCACAACGGCAGCAAGCCAGATGAGCACTTTCGACCCCGTACGATATTGATTGGTGTCTGTAAAATTGATCGATATCGATTTGTCAGAAGCGTACGATGTCATGTGTGACATACCTGCTCACACATCTCCTCGTAGATGGTGCCAGCGAACTCTAGGAACTCGTTGAACTTCAGCAGGCACTTATCGCACACCGTACCGCTGTCGACTCGGTCCATTAGGGTTTTCTGACCGTAGTCGTCTTTGTAGAGCGATTCCGGATTAGCACCTGACAAGGTAGAAAGGTTTAAGCACCTGATGTGTAGGATAGTTTAAGGGCACTAATGGTATAACTTCAGAAGTTCTATGGCTTTCATCGGTAGAGCACTTCTGCTTCTCTTATGACACCAATAATGCATCAGATCTCTATAACATGAACAGGAGCTTTTGTATCCCATTAAACAAGAGGCGGTGGTCAATTAGTTTTCAAAATATATTTTTTGGCACGACGGTACCTTTTATTTTCACTTGGAATTGGGCACTTTTGAAATCAAACTGAACACTTTTTTCTTAAACTGGTCCTATTCTGAGCTAGCCTAAGAATTTTGAAATCTAATTGAACATCTTGCAAATCGAAACGAGCTTCAGGTTCAACTACAGAGTCTCGAACGTGGTTAGAATAATTTTTTTGTTCAAGGAAAATTTGGTAACTTTTTTTGATTTTTTGGTTCGGGTGCCCGAATGAGTGTGCTAATTTTGTACAATTTTTACTTCTTGAGAAAAACAACAAATTGAACTTTACTTTGAAGCATAACAATGCAGCAATCATGTAGTGCATTAAAAGAAAAGATCGCGCCATGCACTCGAAAAGGTCGTTGCGATTTTTATTTGAGTGACAGTGTAAATGCCTATATGAAGTTCTTTAAAAGTTCTTTCTTTATTCTTCAAAGTCCTTTCCTTGTTCTGTAAAATGTTTTTGTTGTATCGCTTACAGGAGTAAAACTCCATGTAAACAGCAATTTTGCCATCAATCGAATAAAAATCGTCTTGGAAAAGGACAACTTCTTTTTTGGCCTTAAAAATGGACGACTTCGTGCTCTTTAAATCAAGCTTTGTATTACTTATTATTATTTGCTTTGAAAATTAGAATTTTATAAAACTTCAAACAACGTGTTCGCTTGTTGGGTAGGTGAATTAAAACTTCAACGAAAGCTATACTAGAATTATACAGAAGGGAAATTCATTTCGATTTGGAAAAGGTCGCTTTGACTTCAAAAGTCTTGGGATAGTTTAGAAGAGTGCCCAACTTGACGTGAAAAGTGTCCATTTCGACGAGAAAAAGTTGCAATTAATCTGGTTATTTTTGCAAAGAACGGAATACTCGGCATAGCTGAGAGTGTTAAACGATCAAAGTGATAGCACATTGTTTTAAGGAACATTTTAATTGTTTTCTCGTCTTTTCCTCCACATGTAGGTCTCACCTAATGTTAACAGCAGTCGTGCCTCGGTGACGGTCGCTTGAGGAGCGGCCCAGACGTCGTGAAGCTTTGCCGACATCTGAAACAAGGTCTCACATTTATCGGTTAACGAATTTAACGAATTAACAGCACTTACGTTAAAATCTGGCTTAATATATTAATAAAGATTTTCAGAAATTTAACATAGTTTCAAACCTTCTTTTCTCACAATAAGTTTATCACATTCCCTCTTAGTATTCACCCAATTAATTAACTAATTAATTATGGTGTTTCTTTTAACATCTCCTTGCCAATTTCTTCAGGTTTGTTACTTGTTTGTACTTTCTTTGACTCTTTCTACTTACTTTTGCATCACTATATTCTTGTCGGGATTTCGACAAGGTAGGGAGTGTGCATCTTTTTTTCTGTTAATCTCAACCAGATGGGGATATGTAATAAAAGATAAAAGGATAAAGGACGGCGTTATTCAATCCTTTTTGGGATGCGCCACGCGTTCTACTTCTACGGGGTATCGCGGAGGCGATTTGAATGCGCATTTGGCCATACAATGACTTGCGGTGGCCAGCCGCTGAACAAGTCAGCGCTTCATCCTTCCCAGGCAGGTCTGGTACCAATTCACCGACCCCGGAGAGATGAAGGCTTGGTTGGCCTGGGCGGGAAATCCGAAACAGGAACCTGGTATCGGGTGCTGCGACAGTCGGCGCCTCCTCCGACTACGCTTCACGCGCCCTGTAATAGGTAAAGAAATAATAGATCCCCCTAACCCGATTAGGTCTGCTTAGGTCTGCTCCTAAGAAAAACAATATAATCTATGACGCATTTGAATCTTTGGAAATAATGCATTTATTAGAGGGGGAGGGCCAAAAGTACATAATGAGACTCTCCATGCCGTGCCCATATATGTCGCAACTGGAGTCCGGTTTCGTGCTTCTCGTATTTGTATGTTGGTTTGCAACTTACTGAAGGCCACCTGAGAAGTGACCACTTTCGCCCCTTCCAGAAGCATGCCAAAACCCCAGTCTGACGAGTCGACCTGTGTCGCGCAAATCTCGCCCAATTCCCAACCCCGAGCAGTCTGGACTCAATAGTCACGCAAGATGAGAAGTACGTCTTCTACCTTAACCCTGCCAAGCAGAGAGTCTGGGTGAGGCCCGGTGACCTGTTACCGACCTTCGTTCGGCGGGATGTTCACGGCGAGAAGCACCTTCTGAGCTTTTGAGTCTGCGCCCTTTGACCGGTATGCTGGAAACTGTTCTCCAAAAGCTCGACGATGGACTACAAAGCCATGGTGAACGAAATGGAAGAGATGGACCGGCGACTCGCTCTTATTCATTCGCAGCGCTTCAAGAAGGTTCTCCTCTTCGACAACGCCGCACCCCATCGGGCAAAAGTGACCACGGATAAGCTTGCCTAGCTGGGCTACGTTCACATACCTCACCCATTGTATTCGCCGGACATCTCCCCAAGCGACTACCTCTACTTATTGAGCCTATAGGACTTCATGGTCGGAAGGGACACAAGGATCCAAGCAGACCTCGACAACAATAACGAACAGTGGATCAGCACCAGGCCCAAGCAGTTCTTGAAGGATGGGATCAGGGAGTTGGCTGAGCGATGGCAGCAAGGCCATTGACTTGAATGGCGAACACATTCCTCAGCACCGTTGAGTTGTAATTGAGCTACAGAGAGATAAAGGAATTTGTTGAATTTGTTTCATTAGTTTTGGCCCACCCTAATAGTAGTAGCGGAACCACGAATTAGACTTGCTGCTGTTGTTGTGTTGAAGTTGGACATAAAATGTTTTTTTCTGATTTCTTCATATAAACCATAATAAAAGTTCGTAGCCTATTTTTTAAACCTAATATTTAACGGAAAATTTCCGATAAAAAAACGTTAAATAACTTTAACGCCGAGAAATTTGTGTGATCTGATCTGAAGCATGTCTTTAGCCCTCCTCTAGTCATGTACAGCCCTATAAGGTATTTTGTCATGAATGCATGTTGTTGAAGAAGACCTAACGATCGATTAGTCCCCGTACGCATTCTAAGGAGCTGCTCTAATCAGGCTTAGTGGGCCGGCTCACATCGGAGGAGATAAGGAGTGGAGACCGTAAAGCAGCGAACGCTTATCTCTTCTAATCCGTCGATGAAAACGCAGGTGGTCTTCGACCGACGTTTACAAGAAACTGTTCGACTGATCCCCTGCCGTTTTCAAAGGATTCTTCAGAAGCACAGTGATCTTCATGTCACTGTGTTCCAGTTAGGAAATACGGTTAAAAAACCGTGGCAATCAAGAAAAACCAAAGGGCCCTTCATTCTTCCAACCAGTCCCTGTTAACAACCTCAGACCAGGAAATACACCTCAACAAACGAAAATTGCTCCGAATGTCGTGTCAGCACGACACAATAGACGACTATGTAGGTCTACGAATTGTGCAATTCAAAGCAAAAAATTGTTTGAAAAAGCGAACAAAACCTTAAGACAAACGTCAAGAGACTTTTGTCTCAAGGTTATTCAGATTATTCAGCTATTCTGGTTCCTGCACCACCTATCATAATGAAAATAAAAATGAGGGATGCCCAAAAAATGGCCTTTGCCGTCCACAATATGATTGGTAGCACTAATTGCGGATCAATGCTGGCCATTTTACAGACTAAGCACTCATTTGGGCGCTGGTAGCACAGAGGAAAGTGGTGGCGGCTGGCGGGTGCACCCTATGCCAAGTCCCTGGTTCGAAATTCACTCCCGAGCAAACCAAAGATTCCATCCCGAGGTCAGTGGATTGGTACCAGACTTGTCTGGGAATGATAAAGCGCTGACCTGTTCATCCGCTGGCCACCGCAAGTGATTCTATGGCCAAGTCGCCTCCACGACATCCCGTAGAATTAGAATGCGTGACACATCCCAAAAGATCGAACGACGCAGTCCTTTACACTTTATCCTTCAAGCGGTCATTAAAACCATTTTCACGCATCTTTTTCTCAAAGACCGGCTAAGTAATATTTGAAAGGATAAAAGGAACAGAAACCAGAGACGCTGTCGCATAGGCCATGTCGTCGAAAACTAGGTAGGCCAGCAACGCAATGCCTTTCAAGGGTGCTTGCTATACAAAAATATGCGAAAGCGATCACCGTCTGGATCACGGGGGGGGGGGTATCAAAAAACCTCATGGACGCTCACAAACACCTCAGTCGGAATACTTCGTTAAAACCCTGGAAGAACGATACGACGCTCTTCGGTCTGTTCACTGGGGCACTTTGGCACGTGACAGGAACGAATACATAGACGGCGGGATCACGATTGATACAGGCGCTCTTTAGCCCTTAAATTAAGAAACCTTCACAAAAGCAGTTTTCATTCTCTTGCGTTCCAGTAGCCGATACCTATCTTGGGAAGACACAAGAAGTATCTCGGGTACTACAGATTAACACACAGTTTTCGTTTCATTATTAAATGATTTTTCAGTAATTGAGAAATCTTTGTCTGAGTTTCTAATCCTTCGAGCAATAGTTTACTCCGGCATATGTACCTTCTGGCATATGTACCTTCCCTCTTTTTCTACTTTGTTCAGATGTACAGTCGTACACAGTTTCGAACTTCCCCAAATTGGATTTTCATTTTTTGTTTACACTTAGAAAGAGTATCCAACAAATAACAGCTCTTTCAAAATATGTATAAGGCAGAAAATAGTTCTGTAAGCCTCAATGGAGTGTTGAGGCCAAGTTTTGAGGTTTAACCTTTTAATCCATGTGTAGGTTTCTACTTACCTGTTGCAAGCTGGCCCCTTTGAGGAATGTGATTAAATTGTCGACCCGTTCCAGCTTCTTGTTGGGGCTCATCTTGTGAGCGCACGACATGCGAGGCATAGCTGCCTGAAAAAAATTGGTCTAATCTATAGGAAAAACTTAACGACACGCAAAGCAAAGAATGGCGATTACAGAATGCAGCAGCTTGAGCTGGAAAATATCTAACCAAAAAGAAGTAAGAAAAAATCAAAATAAAAGTAAACAGCAAAATAGTTAGAGAAAGCAAAATGTTGCGCTAATACGTGTGCAACAAAGGAAGACAGGATGATCAACGAGTAGCAAGAAGGGTGAGATCCGGTAACGAGACGTGCGCCATCGAATTAAAGAGAGGACACTTCGAAAGAGCACATGTTTGACATTAATAGATCAAATTTCTATCAATTTATTTATTCACTGTTATATAACTGCACTTTAAATGCGCTCATAAATAAAAGAATAAAGGATGGCGTTACTCAATCCCTTCTGGGATGCGCCAGCGCATTCTACTTCTACGGGATGTCGTGGAGGCGACATGAATGCGTATTTGGCCATACAATGACTTGCGGTGGCCAGCCGATCAACAAGTCAGCGTGTTATCCTTCCCAGACAAGTCTGGTAGCAATTCAAACCATTTTTTTCCGACCCCGGAGGGATGGAAGGATTGGTTGGCCTGGGCGGGAAATCCGAACCAGGAACCTAGTATCGGTGCACGCGACAGTCGCGCCTCCTCCGACTGCACTACACACGCCCAAATGCGCTCATAAAGCAGGCTAATAACGAACAGAACAATCTTGAACATTTTCAGGGAACTCATACATGTGAACACAATAAACGATTATGTAATGTTGACCTGCAATTTCGTTTTTTTTTCAGACATTCCAGTGTTTTGCACTCATTCAGAATTCCACGTACAAAGAGCCTATACCAACGGATCATCGTAAAATGAGAATATAACTAATAAGTCAAGTTAATATAACCATAATTCATGCGAATAATTGCATTGTGGTTCAACGGTGCAGAAGTCAGCTAGGTATGTAGTACAGCTATCAGTGCAGCTATGGCATGATTTCGAGAGAATTAACAAATCACCTTCGAACAGCTTATAAGGAAGAAGCAACTAGGAATCCGGTCTTAGTTCCGATCATACCACATAGTCCCGAAAGCAGGAACGAGTTGTCAGTTCAATCACTGTGTGATTCAATTCCCTCAACCGTGCTTAAATACCATTACTCAACGAATCATTATGTGAAGAAGACCGTGTACCTTCTAATGCCTTCAATACAAATATAAAATAGAACGGCTCGAAAAATCTAAAAAGTTCAGTTCCCCTTTTTCATTTCTCTAAAAGACGTAACAACCGATTTTTCTGTCCCAGAGCTTCGCGGCTTGGATCTCGAAAACGCTATTTGAGAATTGGATCAAATATGGGATCCAAGTTGACGATGCGTTTCCCAAAAGCTGCGCTTTGAAGTACTATCAGACACTTTGAAATAAAGATAGAAGGCCTTGTAAGGGTGGATGTGACTTTTGGGTGACCAGAGCTGTAGGGGGAATGCGCTGAACAATGATGGATCTAGGAGTAAGTATAAGTTAACTGTGCAAATATGAAACATTTTAGGAGAGCGAAGCTATGAAGAACATCATTGGAGTAAGGGTGTCATAGAGGATAAAGTCGTTGTATAGTAAATTAGATTTGTCGATGGTTCAGAATATGTCCTTCGGTACACACATACACCAGTTGACACCGTTTACTTCAAACTTGGGTAATTGAACCAAAACTTTAATATACAAATACAGCACATATTAGAGCCTCCTAAAAACATCTTACAAAAGAATGAGGAATAGAAAAAATGAAACATAAGAAGAGCGCCGTGTGAGTTTCCCGTATGGCTCTTTTTATTTTGTGTTTTTTCATAGCTGCACAATCTGATAAATCTCTAAGCGAAATTCCTCACAATATCCCACGAAATCGTCCTATGATCGCGAGAAAGTCGCGATATATAGGAAAAATTACAAATTGCAAATAAATATAGACCGACAAAGAGGAGCACTTTCAAAACCAAACCACGGATAGAAAATATGAACATGAGTAGAAAGTGGGGAGAAGATGTATGCAGTCGCTTAGATAAAAGTTGGTCTGAGGATAATAGCGAATTATCTCCTGCTATGCATGTCCATCTTCAGTCCAATATTAATGCCAACAGCACTAAAGTTTTGAGACTTTTGAGGTGCAAGGAAGTATTAGTAAGAGTAGTAGGGGTCAACGTTGAAAAGTATTTAAAATTCCCTTGAGCGCTTGTGTCTCTGCTATATTCGATGGACCTCTCTGAAGCTAAATTCGATCTAATAAAGTGTTTCCTTAGTTTCCGGCGAACAGTGTAAGTATACTGAATCATAAACGAAATCGACATCCAAGAAATCATAGACTCCAAGAAGGCTAACAAGGTTTAACGCCATTGGTAGGCCATCCTCAGTGTCGTCCTAGTCGCTAGTTGTGTTAGTGAATATCGCAGGTTGTAACGGACAGC